>BHDV01042941.1:139667-158020 GCA_005406045.1 Adoxophyes honmai | reverse complement strand
CGCAGGAATCGTCGCGCATTCTCCACGGAGCGGGTCGCTGCGCTACGCCGCGCTGCGCTGCTCTTTTGGTGGGAATTGACCCTTTAAGTAGCAACTGAACGTCGAAAGTTCGATAGCGCTATTTGTTCTACTTTAAAGTACATGGTTAACAGTCAATAACGTAAGTAAATGACGTTTGTAAAAAAATCTATTACTCAATGATAATTGGCGCTGGGAATCGCTACACCAAAGTAAAAAAAATGGTTTTCTTTTCAAAAGACTTTAATTACTTAGCCATTCTAGAATTTCCCTGTCAATGGTGATTTAATATAACGTTGACTTAGTATACTTTTTAAAATCACCAACCGGCCACTGTAGAGTCAAGCTTTCAACACGCTATCGCCTTCCGTTGCGCTATGTTAGGAACTCTGCGGAATTTTTCATATTTTTAAAGTATAACAATACCTACGCTTAGTCCGCGCTTTAAGCCTATAAAACGTATTCAACCTCATGACAATAAATAAGTACGTATTTACGGTCGTCTAAGGATATTTCAACATTTTCTCTATTACTATATTTATCTTGGATATCGAGCGTGCCCTTGTGTTACTGACAGGACAAGGATGTCTATCCGTTGTGGAATGTATTGCGAAATGTAGGTAACATTCCGTTAAGTGATACGTCGGCGTTAAACCGCTAGCTACGTGGCGTGTCACGCGTGACCATTGGGGTGTTCGGGGACTTGAAATGTGGCGTATGGCCTCGTCACCGCGAACTGTGATAAGACTACACGGAATGACAAGGCGCTGGAATTCGCGCTCGAAAATGTGTTCCACTATTAATGCGATCATCCGTGAAAATGTCACCTCCTATACTTTGCCTTTTTACATTAACGTATGTACAAAGAGATAGAAAAGACGACTGAGTTAAAAAAATAAACCATTCCATTTAGTCCAGTTAGATTGTGGAAAAATCCAGGACAAGTATTTTTTTGTTTATCGTAATTGTATACATCACGCCTGTATTACCAAAAGGGGTAGGCAGAGTGCAAGACTGTGCAAGATTGCACCTTTTTGTATGAATTTATGTTTTTATAGATTTTTATTGTCTGTGGTTTTTTTGACTGATGATGATTATACTTTTGTTTTAACCGAGAAAACCAGTGCTTTTATTCTACAGTCCACATAGTAACTAACATAGACACATTTATTACTAGTGGCTATGGTGTGCGGAATAATTAGCATTTTTGGGTTGAAATAAATGTAAGAGGTAGATCGTCGAACATCTGTTGTGGCCTTATCCTATTATTATTATCCTTGTTGTCAGTAAAGTCGTCACTCGAAACTTCTTTTTTTTTTCATAAATACTTTTTTCACAAATAACCTGGTATTTGTTCGTCGCCATTACAATTATTTTTGATAATTTAGATGATGGATACAGATTATTGAATAATCTTGTGAGTAGGTAAATGTGTTATTGGTCCATCTCCCGTATAGACATTTTATGTACAGGTCAATATGAAAAGGTTTTCATAATACACGGTGTGCGAATGATGGGGATGACTTTTCTTCAGCTTTCCTTATGGTGTTATAAAGCTTTTCTAACTGATCTTCTCCAATATTCTACTAGCCCGTTTGCGCAACACAATCTAGCCATTTTAAGGTCAGGGTGTATAACCGTTGGCTACAAGTGCCTAGTTTTTATGTTAGACCACATCGCTGCTGTCGTAACATTATGACTTCGAAATGATATGACAACTATCTATTGAGGGGCGCTGCTGTTGTGGCTAGTTTGCTACCTTTATCCCGCGACTCTACCTACGTAGAATTAGTGTATCGATTTTGCGCATAAACTGTGCCTTTTTTATCAACACAGATAATATAATGCATACATATCGAATTCCATTGAATAAAGAACAGAAACACAACCAGATACAATTACAAATATTAATCAAACAAATAGATATCGAATGGTAAACAAAAAGATTCCAACATGCAGTTGGCTTACCTTTCGTTTTTATTTAATTATAGCATAGTGACGATATAGCGAGGATTTGCTTTGCTTTGCATTGTGAAATAATTGTTTCTATGTAGCTAATAAAGAGGCGCAATAAAGAAACATATAAAATATCTACTCTCTGAAGCTCCGCTTACCCACTTCAATTATTATTATCTACTCACAAGTCAAATTAGTATTTAGTCGTACTCAATTGTTCAAGTTTCATTTTTAAATTCACTTTTAAATAGATACATCACGTGTTTACATCCTAAATAGGGTAGGCGGAGCACACTATACGTTGCATAGACAAAACTATTTCAAATTTCTTCGCCACTTCTAGCATAATGTTAGGTTTAAAAACAGATGAAAGAGTCATATCGAAGCACTCAAAAATAATGATATATTTAGTGGTAAGTTCACCTATATTCTCAGTAACCGAAATGTGGCAATTTATTTTCAGAAATAAAGGTTTTTTTATAAATAAATATTTCTATAGGTAGCCAATTCAGTTAGCAAAGTTAAGTAGAAAGTACATTGAAATGAGCTATTTCTTACTTGATACAACCCCTGTCGTCTATTATGATTAGTTAAAATTGTGCATCTCGAAGGACAACAAACAACGTAAGTATCCAACCGGCATTGAGAAATAGCCTCAATTACTTATTAGCGCGGAAAGATATTGATTTCTATTCGGGAGTCTCATTTATTAGAATTAGAATATTCGATTTCAATCACAAAATTGTTTTTGCTTAGCAGACATTGACAAGCGTATCAATAACAACTAATCATGGTTTCCCTCGGTTATTCTATCCACGATATATTATATTATTATTATTTTCTTTCGTGATTTACTTAGATGCTTTTGATATGCTACAAAATTTGGTCAGTCTTCTTTACTTATGTGGATTTGAAACGATTGGAATACCTATAGTTTTAACAGTAGTAGTTTACGTGTTGAAGACTATTTTAAATCGTTATAAACTTTTGCTTATTTTGTTGTGTCGTAACTATACTCCTATATCTGATTATAGGGCGATCAAAAATGGCATAAACTGTTTCAAGAAAAGGATGGTATAGTTACCGGCATATAAAGTACCTACCTACATAGGAAGTACCTACCTACTGGGTGGGGTCGCGAATCGCTTTGTTCGAGTAAAAGCGATGGACAAACTTACCCCCACTACTTACAAAAAATCTTGTCAAGTTTCAAGTCGAGGACTCCAAAACATTAGTGATAAACCTACGAGTACAGTAAGTAGTTAAAGCTGTTATAATTCAAACGAAATTTAAAAGCACGAATTTTTTGCTTAATTTATTACCTAATAGAATTTTTACATCGTTGTATTTCATATTTTTTTCCTAAGAAAAAAATGAAATGAAATGTCCGAATCTAAATTCGGACTCGCATCTAAATCGTGTCAAACATGCACCAGCACCATTAACAATTTCTACCACCCTGGCTGGCACAACAAAATGCTGAAGCATAGATTAAGTATTTCTTTCAAAAAGCACTTAGTTAATCGTCAATCAAGCAGCAGCTAATTGCCCCGCGTGAACGATCACTTCTCCGCCCGATACTCTCGGAGCACGCGATTGCGTGATTACCAAAGAAAGGAATAACGCTGGTCACGTTGACAGAGATTTGCTCGAATGGCCGAGCTGTAAAAAATATAGCGCGGTTATTAAGAACAAATAAAAAACCAGTAATACTCAAATAATGGAGCCAATTGTGTCGAAGTATAGGGTGAGTGATTGATTGGAGTTGATTGTTATGAATTTCGAATGATTCTGTAGCAGCTACCCATTTTTTCCACTCATGTTCGTCTTTGTATAGGCCCTTTCTTCGTTCAGTGAGTAATCAGTAGTCACTGAGCTTGAAGCAGTGTAATATTAGTTTATTATTTGTTTTTTTTTTATTACATTTCAGTATTTTAGTACATTGACACAACAACATCAATAACGTGTGGCGTTTTCAAATTGCAAATCTGTTAATAGATTCACGTAATGGATGGGTAATGAATAATAAGAGTAATTTTAATTGCAATATAGTTATTCATTTTATCAATTATGGCATTAGTTTTGGTAATACAATAAAGCAATACAATGGAATTACTTGTTTGTGAATAAACAAGCTTCCCATTAGAATATGAAATGTTGCAAATTTTGTGATTGTACATTAACGTCGGCGCCACTCACAGTTACTGGGGGAATTTTGGTTAGGTACTAATTTCCAGCCCGATGTCCAAATTATTTGACCAAAATAAGTATTGGCCTCAAGCTGTTTGTTATGAACAGGCGATCGGGCAATTAGGCGAAACATCAGTCGTAAATAAATACGCTACGATGTAAACACGAAAGCAATACTTAAACCGGTTTATTTTGAAAACCGGCAGGGATCACCATAAATTGGGGTTACAGATCAACAGTAAATTCTACAGTAGGTAAGTATTATTATTTTAAGTTTTTAGTTATTCGTGTTTTCTTCGCCAAACCCTTTTATTTCGTAATATTGTCCTAGTACAGAAACAATAACTAACCATCATCTTAAATTGTTTCCCATTTTGGGTTTAAAGTGACGTATTATTTGTTGTAGTCCTTAGCAAGGCCTTTTATTTGGTAGGTACTCATATTGTGATAAAGCAGAGAAATCTATTTAGTCTGCCAACTTAGATAGATCGCGACTCATGAAAATATTTTGGTATTGTGCTTGATAGATGAATTGTTAGAAACAGTAATGTTAATTTTTATTATTATTTTAAGGAACTTATATGCTTTTTTATTTTTATCTTGTTCGTGGTTTTACTTTGTCTGTAATCGTGATTACCAGTCGAGCTGAAATTTGTTACACATAATCTAGAACGATTGACAATAAAGTACAATTGGTAAAACGTAGCCAGCAAGAAATGTTTATTCATGATTATCGTTTTTTTTTGTTCATTGGTTTCTTTAATTATTAGGTACGTTTTTACGTAAGGTTTACTAGTAAGTAGGTAAAGTTTTAAAGCGCTATCCATATTTAGTATCATCATTATCTTCCTAGCTTTCAGGGTCTGTATTATTTCTTATAATCGGACCCCGTTTAAAGACTAAGGACTGTCTCAGCGAACTTAAAATACGTATAACTAATCTGGCACAATGACAACCCTACGGAGTAATTTCAACGAATTTTCATCACTGATGACGGGACCTGCTTATAAGGTACACTTGGTGTTCGATAAAGCGTACCTGCTTATATCATATTGTATAATGTATGAGCAAAGCAACTGCAAAAAGGACTTGCAAATTATATCCCCAGTTTTCACCACGGTCCGTGCCTATTCTACGTCCCGAATGATCACTACAATATTAATGGAAACCCATTTGCCTGTGTAAGTGGATCTATTCTGCTCTCTATCCAAGCACGAAACACCCGCTACATCTATAAGGTATACAGGATGTCCCAGAAATCGACGTTGATCCGTCGGCAGCGATAGGACTGCTAATAAATACGCAGAAAATTGGTCGCCAAGTACACCGAGATTTCTAAAGAAGGTCACACAGGTAGGTATGTAGTATTCAATAGATTTTTCTATACAAATTATTTAGGATATTTATTTGTTTGTGTTTTCAAATGTGTTAATTTTGGCTCTTTAACAACCGTTTGGGAATACAGGCAGGTAGCTAATGAGATCTAGGTATTTAAATTATGTTCAATAGTTTATAGTTTAGCAGAAAACTACAGTCTGAACGGAATGATGATGTTTCGGAATTTTGGGGTGTTCCCCTTTTAACTGTACTCACGGTACCTACAGAAACACAGAATGTAATTACAAGGCTAATGTCATTCGTACGAGCGTTTATAATTTTAGTAGTAAATCAATACCAATGCCGAGATAACTCGAAACGTATCTTAACTCAATTCTAAACTATGCATTAATTCATTAAGTCTTATTTTGAGATGTCACAGATTGTGCGAATAATATGCACTTGTGTGTATGTCTTTACCGGGCGGTTGTAATTTCTGACTTGCTTGGACTTTATCATAAGTGTTGTTCGCGTCGTCACATAAAAAGAATATCTAAGACAAGCTCCTCAAGTGTTTCTCAAGTTATTAAAAGTTTAGATGCTTTTAAAGAAGAAAATCGGCTTTCGAATGGAGCACCAATTTTCTACGTAACAATAAAATTGTAACTTCGTACTTACGTTTTTTTCTAATTCGTTAAACAATGGCGATCATGACTATTAAAATTACACTAATTAAGATAAAATGATAATTCTAAATATGGACTATAACTTTATTACTTAAATCTATTAATTTAATGAATTAATTTAAATTATAACGCGACTCGAATACAAAGTGCCCATGCGCCGGTCGGCTCGTTGGTTTTATTGTTCTCCGTCGCCTCTCTCGTAGGACCTCGAGCTTTTTTGTACCAGAGAGATTTGCATACATACATACATACATACATACATTCATACATATTCTCACGCCTGTATTCCCAAGAGGGGTAAGCAGAGCACATGAATTCGAGAATCCAGTGCCACGTTTAGCAATTTCAGGGTTACCAGATGGTTAAACGTGATATTGTAGTGACAGGTTGCTAGCCCATCGCCCACAATGCACTAACCCTTTCCCAGAGTCGACTCTTACGACACCCACGGGAAGAAAGGGGGAGGTGCTATTCTAACCCGGCACCACACGGGAGATTTGCCAACACAAGAAAGTTGGAATTACACGAAACCAAGGAAGTTTTGTTTTTGTACATTTTTAGGTAGGTACGTTAACTATTATACAATTTGTGGGCTATATAAATAAAACTGTTAGTCCACTTAATATTTACATATATTTATATACAAAACAAACTAACACATGTTACAATACAAATAAACAGAATAATCTTTCTTCATAAAAATCTTAACTAAAATGTACATTCATTCAACTGACAGAAGAATTAATATTAATACCTTTTTCACAAACGTCAAATTCTTACGTGCCAGCATTTCTGAGCGCTCTACAGGAACACGCTTTAAACCTACGTGGTAGACGCCACAAATTCATTGCCAGTTGCCACCCAACTTATGGTCCCGTCAATGAGCTTAAAATCTCTTTCCAAATACAGCTTCATTAGCAAGCCAACATTAAAACTTATCAGAAATAAACTGACTAGAGCTAAAATGTAGCCGCCAGCGCGATAACATTTTATGAGAATGGCCAATGGTTGCAAAATGCCCAGGTAACCAGTTAGATAAATTAAAATCACTAACCGTATTTCAGATAAACAATAACCCTCTACCCTGGCCTATTACATTAGACTTGTCGCCAATTAAAGGTACGTGTAAATCCAAAATATCGAACCCAATTTCACTAACATCTTTTGTAAAAAGAAAACTTTCCATTTAAAATTTGCTAGTGACATATTGCATTTTATGGATCGGGATATTGGAGGTTAGAAACCTGCTAAAAATAATCGTTCGTTTTACAAAAAGTAAAAAACAATACAAATACCTAGGCACTTTTTTTTTAGGAACATTCTGATTTGCCTTAAAATTCCCTGGTACACCTACCTACCTAACTCTACTTGAAATGTCAAACCTATTTGCCGGAAGCCCCTTCTAGTGATCTAACAAAGGCATAGTAAATAGAGCGGTTAGTTTATCGAATCCCTTCTGACTCGGCTCGCTGTGATTATTACAGTATTCACCTACACGATATCTAGGCATCTACCGGGTCGCGAGCATAACCATAATCGAGCCATAACAATGAAAAGGAAGTACCTTAGTAGGTACCGAAACTTATTACAAAGTCCATTAATTTTGGGATGTAAACGTCAAATGAAATCTCTTTATTAGCTGCGTTAACTTAACATAAGTACTCATATGAATATTTGATTTTGTTTCGATTTGATGGTAGATAGGTATCTACTTTAAGGGTACGAACAAACGTAGCGTTAGAGTCGTTATTTTCTCAACTTCCGCTTAAAAGACACTAAGATAACCTCTACTCTAAGAATATTGTTTTCTATTTTTATCGGTATAATAAGTTATGTACTTACTTAGTTAGGTATATCTGTACCTACCAGGACAATTTATTTTCGTATTTTTTATTATTTACACGTAATGAAAATTGTGCATAATCTGTAAAGTATACCCGCTAATTAAGTTCCCTTTTTATTAAAATGTACTCAAAGTTGTTTTTTTTTTGCTACGGTGTCGTATCAGGTGTACCTACCTAGTCTCTAATGATAGTATAAGTTGTGATGAAATTAAGTAATAAAAAAGTAGGTGTTTTAACTAGTTTACATTTAAATAAGCACATTTTTTTCGCACATGAAGGCCGAAACCAATTACAATCAATGTTTCATTCATTTTAGGAAGGGTGCGGATATTTAATTATACGCCAAGTCCTGTTAATATTTTTGTAAAATTACGTCCTCTGTGACTGTAGCGACAATTTGCATACTGTACCATATTTACGGACATTCGCGTTTTATTCCGTTCCATCGTCGTTTCGTTTATCTTTCGCCAAACGACCGTGATGAAAAACCATATTGTTTAGCGGAAGGGATAACTTTAAGCGGAATCGGCTTCGCTGGCCAGTTCGTTGTCAGCTATCCGAGTAGAATCACGCTCCCAGACTCTGTCAGACTAGAGTAAGTACTTATTATGTATGTACCTATTTACTAAGCTCAATAAATTGATTTGAGCGGAATCCACTATGAACGGCGTATTTCGATAGCCTGTTTGTAATATTTTGATATAGTATTTGTGAAAAAAAAACACTAACTAGATCTACATAAAATGCATAGTTAGCATATCGCCAACCATCTCTAGAACAATTTGAAAAGTTTTGTAAAAACAAAGTAGATATTTTATGACGGCTACAAAATTAGAAACTTAATTCTGTTGCATGCAACAGTACATTCATTCAGTAAAAATTAAAAAAAGCAAAAACAACTAAAATGGTAACAAAACCAAGAACTTAACCGACCACGTGATCCAAGTTTGAGATAATTTGTTTATTTTGTTCTTTATAGCTTCAATTTTGATTTTGTAAATGTAAACATAAGATGCTTCCACCGACGTAGGTTTTTTTAATGTCGGTCATTTACGTATAGCTTTGGATCGTGTATTTTACTATGGTAAACATGTAGATAAAGGTTTTTGAAATATACATACAAACGCATATTTACGCGTGATAAAATTACTATGATTTTGGTACGAGTTTCGGATCACGGGATTAAAGGGATCCGGTACTTTAAAATACCTTCACAGGACTGAAAACAATATGAAGCTTTATGTCAAGTTTAAGCTTATGCTTAAGACTAAGGTAGGTATTGTGTTTTTAGGGTACCATAAAATAAATAACATAAATAGAGCCTCACAGATCTCAAACGTTTGATAGGACGAAAGCACAATAAGCTATAGGATTTGAATCTAGTGAATAATCAAGCAATGGAATAAGATAAAACTTAGTTCATTAGGAAAGCTAGTAGGTACCTATACACTCGGGGCAAATATGTGGCAAATATGGGAAATGGCAACATTGATATGCACAGTTGACATGAAAGTAGGGTTCTTAGGCAGTTTCATGTGACAAAACTATGTGAATGTTCCCAGTCATGTACAGTCGACTTCTGGCTCTACTGGCAATGGCGATGGTAGTGTCTGGCGAGCTGAACCTCTGCAGAAGAAAAGTGTACCTGGGACGAGCTGAGCAGAAAGACGAGAATGGGAAGAAGTGTTGGGACAACTTGAAGGTGCCGTTTTGCAGCGGCAGATGCGATTCCAGAGAAGTACTTTGCGTTTATATTTAATCATTGTGTCTTAAGCTTTAAATAATGATGTTCGTTTGTTATATTATGTTGGACATTAAATTACTCAACTCCAATTCAGCCACTACATATTTTAATGAATAATTAAAATTATCTGTAGTATTTTTATTCCCCATGTGGTGTGGAGTTTCTAAACTAAGGTCTAAACGTTCGATCAGAGATTGGCGTTTTGTTTTTTTTTTCTAAATTCTTGCGGAACCCCTTCAGGGGCATCACGAAACCCTGGGGTTCCGCGGAACACACTTTGAGAATGGCTGGTCTAACTCATTAAAAAATACAGCCAAAATGTTTATGTATGTATGGACATATTTGCTATCGGCATTTCTTTACTAAGCCAACCTATTTAGTCGCTCAAGGAAGTCCTGAAATGTAGGTATTTGTCGTCTATTATCACTTTTCTCGTGATCCTATCAACCCCGACTCTAATTTGGTAAGCTTCATTACAACGTCATTCCAAATGTCACTAATCACTGCGTATACCTAATTTAAAAAACAAAATACTTTCTCTGTACTCGTATCGCGAAAATCACCTATACGGAGTGTTTGGCTGACTTCTTAAAGGTATCCGACTGGAGGTTCCCCTTCAAGAAGGCGCACCACCCGGTGTGCGTGCACAGCACGCGGCGCACCGTGCACGTCAAGCTGCGCCACTGCGACGACGGCGCGGCCGAGGGGACCGAGCTATTCCAGTTCATCGCTGCCGAGGATTGTCGCTGCATGGTAATAGTATATGTACATTCACGAACCGGAATTGTTGAGCCACTTGCCACTCTTCGCAATTTAGACGTGTAATCAATGACCGATGTGACCGACTAGATGTTAGCTTGGATTAGTATTGCACGACCAAGTTACAAACATAGGTAAGAGGCTAAGTTCCCGATGATACCGTGACATGACTTAACGGTGGATACAGACCGTTTCCAACAGAAGAAGTTGTATGTAGAAGTGTGTGAAGTTGTATCCCCTGTGTAGTCGACGCACGTTAAAATAGCTACGAACGATGCACATGCATAGTGAGCGAAATGCTGACCAAAGTGGTGGTGAGTGGTGGGATTCGCTGGAGGGGCAAAGAAGCACGCGGCCAGCGAGCCGCGCCATGGTTTGTTCATGGCATTTTCGCTAGTCGCCCAGAGCTCTTTAACTTTACGTGCGTCGATTTATAAGTTACCTACTGCAGGGGCGTTTGTTAAAATTTTATTAGTTTTAAGCAAAAGGTTGTAGGTAAACCGATAATCAACACAGCGATAAGCCGCAAGCCACTGCATCATGCCAAGTGCCGTATTTTTAGTGCTATTCGACACAGCGGTGTGATAGATTTTTTTGGGTATTAGTATATATACCCTTTCCCAGAGTCGACTCTTACGACACCCACGGGAAGAAAGAGGGAAGTGCTATTCTAACCCGGCACCACACGGGAAATATTGATCGACATTGTGCTTTGTTAATATTCAAGTTTCAATTGTGTGAATCTGTGTCGAATTGTTGTTGATATTTTTTTCTTCCTATCTGTGGACTATGACTCGGGGGATCCGAACTTATTTATTAGTTGCCGCGAGGCATCCATTGTAATGTGATAGAAAATTAGGTGCGGATATTTTCCGGGTACGAGTATGTAATTAATTATTAGGTACCTACCACGGATCAGAATAAAGAAGGTACCTACCAATAGATTGAAAACTAAGTTATTTTCATATTGTGTACCTACCTAGTCATATTTTTGTTTTCCATACTAAAATACCTACCTAACTACCATTACCATCCAAAATGAATGATATCTACTTAAACAATGAATTGAAATATAATAATCTCGCTAACGACGAGCAAATAACCGATCTCTCAAAATATGATCTGTCCGAAATTTCTTTATGTTCGTACTACTTTTCCTAAACTTTTATAGGTAGTATACGTAAACCTCATAACCTCATTTTCTCGTTTCTACTTATACACAACAGTTTCGGAAAAAGAACATGCCAACAACACATAAAAACAAGTGCCTTGAAATGAGATCACATTTACACATTTTCCATCGGTATCTCTTCTGTAAGTACATTGTATGCAGTTACCGTAAGCCACAGTGCAATTGAGCTATAATTCAGAAAGTTTCAATCCACACGGAGCTGCTGCAAGATGTATATCATTCCGCTAAATGCCTTTGTGAAATGCTACGCGCACCAATTTCATTCCAGCTAAGAACTTCTAAATGAAGACGTAGCATTTGTAATCATAGTTTGGATCATGAAAGGTTCCTTTCGTACTGGGTGAAATTTTGCTTTAGTGGAGACAGTAATGTTGCAATTTGAGTCCTGACTTTAATCACTTCATTGCGGATTTGCTACGTTATCAAAATATGTAAATATCAACTCGTACCTTACTTTTTGCATTTTAGAATAAAATAAATAAATAATAAATATCACTGGACAAATTTTGCACTAATCACCTAGTCCCAAAGTAGGCAATTTAATACCTGTGTTTAAAATAGTAGTTTTTTGTTTGTTTCAAACAAGACAAAAATTGCGTGATATTTACCGTGACCCCCCTTCCCCCCAACGTGAGATTTGATAAGATTTGACTCGACCCCCTCCCCCCTAAAACACCTCACGTAACTTATGGACCCCAGGTCTTTAGCAAAGAAATGAATACTGTTCCGCTGTACAATTACCATTCATTCCATTATCGTTTTCCACCTGCAACCTAATTAAATGGTTTTCTGATCATTCCACGCAGTTCACACAAGTTAATTAGATTTGTGTTAAGAGGTTAATTCGCACATCTTGGTACGTTTACAGTTTCAGGTACCACTTTACACAGTACCACTTTGTTTTTACCCGTGTGGTGCCAGGTTCGAATAGCACCTTCCCCTTTCTTCCCGTGGGTGTCGTAAGAGTCGACTCTGGGAAAGGGTTAGTGTATTTCGGGCGATGGGCTAGCAACCTGTCACTGCAATATCACGTTTAACCACCTGGTTACCCTGAAATCGCTAAACGTGGCACTGGATTTTTGAATTCATGTGCTCTGCCTACCCCTCTTGGGAATACAGGCGTGAAGATATGTATGTGCGAGTATGACATGTGCTCTGTTTTTAGTGCTTCTACCGCAACGCGTCTACTTTACGTCCCTAAATGAACGCATTTACTTGTAAATATACAACAGACTCAAAATGTGACCAGACTATCCCCGGTTCTGGTTTTAAAATAAGGAAATCGGCCACGTGCAAGACGGACTACCGCACGAGGGTTCCAAACCATTGAATAAGTAAGCAAGTGCTTACCTGTTACCATTTATTGCTACCTTAAGCAAAAGGCAACAAAACCGCATTTGTTGTAGAGGAACCTTAAACCTTCTCGGATAAAAAAATAAATAAAACTATACAGATATTCACTATAAAATACAAAACTTGAATTTCGCCTGCACGGAGTAGCGAGCCTAGTATGCTTGAGGCATTCCCTCGCTACACAGTTTCCAGTTATGCTCAGTCTCTGGGCGAGAAAAGTCCCGGCCCTGAGGTCTACTGCGACACTAACAAGTTTATCCGACACTTCGCGAACAATCTTATTGGCGTCGAATGACCACGGTCCTAAAGTGTCAAATGTTAGTGCCGCAAATATGTAATCGATTGTTAAAAACGCATGTTTGCGGCAGACGATTGTTTGAGCGTGGTCGGCAGCAATCCCTGGCTCATTGGCAGTGTACCTCTGACGTAGGAGGGAGCCAGCGTGTCTGAGCAAGTAACATCCCACGCCAAAGGTTTATTCAAGCTCCAAGATACTAATGTAACTTTTCATTCCAGGCTCATACTAATATTATTATCATAATCGAACCCTTAAATATTTATTTTATTTTGTTTTTAGTAGATATTTTTTTGTAGAAATAGGTACACGATTTGAAAAAATGTACTGTTTTGCTATCGCGGTTCTTAAGACACAGACAGATGGACAGACGGACTGACGGCGAAGTCTTAGTATAATAGGGTCCAGTTTTTACCCTTTAAGTATGAAATCCTAAAAAACGACCAACAAAATCGTTGCACCCGTAAAAAGGAATGGTGGTTTTCTTCTCTGCTGAGTCATGGGTTCCAATTCTGACATCGTACTTGTGAATTATTGGAAACTCATGTGCTAGGTAGACCTACCATGTGGTAGGTATGTCTAGAGAACAAAGCTTTGTGTGGGTTTTTAACGTGAGACTACTGTCATAGTGAAAATTTGGGATAGATCGCGTCAAACATTTACTTTAGCTCGACATGTTTCAAGCTTGTCCGTAGCCACTCATCTAAGAGACGCAGACAAACAGACAAACAGCCGCAGCTCTTAAACGAAGACCTACAGACTAGTCCGGAACATGACAATCTGAACTCGATTTAAGAAGTAAATTATCTGTACTTTTGAGTAGATTCGTAATAAGTCTTGTGTTCTTATCACGATTTTCATACAAATTACATTTTCCTCAGATTTGTTCATCGCAACACACCAGCTGCGAGTGGTTGCCGCCACATTCAACCCTCGTCGAGGGGATCTCCGACGACACCGACAACAAGCTAGAAGAAAAAAAATAAAGATCTAAGTCTACTTACTACCTGTAAATCATGGCGAATTTAAATATTAACATAGTCTTTAAAATATAATGTGACGAATACATGTTTTCAATTATATTCACACCTTGTAACGTGTTTACACCTTGATCGGACACGTAATTCGATGAAAAAGTACCTACATTATCAAAATACGATAGTATTAATTATATTTAAAATTGGTAAACTAGAAATGTGGGGGCACGGCCGTGCCCCCACCAAGTCGAGCAAAAAAGCGTCACGGCCGTACCATCCTTTTCTCGAAGCAATTCAGACCATTTTCGACCCCCTGTAACTTCGTTGTGGATAAAACTAGAAGACTGAAATTTTCAGTAACCATGCAGGCATTGTAAAGACACGTATATTTCAAATTTTATTCAATTTGAACCAGTATTTTAAGAATTATAACGGGTCAAATTTCTTAATTTTGTCACTCACTGACTCAACGATCATCGAAAGTATAAGGCACTTCTAGCAGACCTAGAAGCTTCAAATTTGGAATATAAGTAGTGTTTGGTGTATGAATCAAGGAAAAACTAAAAAAACCGGCCAAGTGCGAGCCGGACTTGCGCACGAAGGGTTCCGTACCAAAACTGCAAAAAATCAGAATTTTTGTATGGGAAAAAAGTAGAAATGTCTGCAAAATACAAAAAGAAATGAGATCCCATCAAAAACAATACTTGTCAAAAAAAACCAAGTCTCGCAACTCAGTTGTTCTGCGGTAAAAAGTTGTGAGATCCATGTAATACCAAGTCGGTATAACATGGTATAAATAAATATATCGAGCCTTGGCCATCGCCTGAAAACACATGTAAATTCAATTATTTAGTGCGACGGCCAAGTCTCGATATATTTATTTATACCATGTTATACCGACTTGGTATTACATGGATCTCACAACTTTTTACCGCAGAACAACTGAGTTGCGAGACTTGTTTTTTTTTGACAAGTATTGTTTTTGATGGGATATTATATTAGGTTCCATCGCTAAACGAGTCTCTAAATAATTTTACGTTACATAAGAAAACGTGATATTTTCAGTTTGCTTCACACTAGTTTGGAGTGCAGTGCATATCATACATAAGCCAAACTAAAATAGACGACTAGCTCTGGGTGCGAAATTAGGACACAGTGCTCTCGCAGGACCAGGAAACTCCAAATTCAGACCCACTACACTGGAAATAAAGTTGTCAGTTTATAATTTTGAATAATTTTTATCGTTACTCGCTTGAAACAATGTAACTTGTTACAAAAACCTGAAATTTATGCCTGTAATATACAGGGTGGCCCATCTAAAACGGTCAGTATGGGGAAGTCCGAAACTATACGAGATACGAAGATCTCTTCTTAGGAACCATGACATCGATTTTGATAAAAAGAAAAACTGCATTCATAGGTACATTAAAAAAAAAAGTGTACTCAGTCCGGGAATCGAACCCGGTTGTTTTGAAAAAAAAAAACACTGTTTCTATTTAGATATCGATTGTGTGGGTCTTAAGCAGTAAATATGTGTGTATAACATGATTTCTAAAATTAATAAAATGCAGTGTTTTTACATGCTTTGATTTTATTTTAGTAGGTGTTCGAAGTGACCACCGCCTTTCTCAATAGCTACTACGTTTGTAACTGTGATCACTCTGAACACCTACTAAAATAAATTAAAGCATGTAAAAACAATGCATTTTATTCATTTTAGAAATTATGTTTCTTGCACAGATTTACTGCTTAAGACCAACACAATCGATATCTAAATAGAAATAGTAAAAGTTTTTTTTTCAAAACAACCGGGTTCGAATCCCGGACTGAGTACACATTTTTTTTAAATGTATGAATGCAGTTTTTCTTTTTGTTAAAATCGATGTCATGGTTCCTAAGAAGAGATCTTCGTATCTCGTATAGTTTCGGACTTCCCCATACTGACCGTTTTAGATGGGCCACCCTGTATACCAAATGGGATAAGCAGAGCACAAGAAACATCACATAGACAAAACATAAATAGATTAGTGCAATTTTTGCTCGAAACATAGGCAAAAACCGCATAATAGTAACAGGTTACTAGCCAGTCACTTACGGCATACCTTAACCTATTTCCTTAGTTACTCTTACGACATCCTTGGAGTGATGTTATGGCGCCCTAGGTGATATCGTCAAAAAGCCGAACTTTTGCTACAATCCTAAATGACGCTAACGAAGTTTCGAAGTTCAGTTTCATAAATACAACTTCCACCTTTCTCTCTGTGGACTTTAGTCCTCAGACATAACATCTGCCTGCAGAGAGATCTCTCTATGGAAGTCATTCCCATAATGTAATTCTAAACCCGACACCACACATAGACTTCGCTGGTTCGGCCACCTACTCCGAATGGGAGAGGATCGTGCTGTCAAGAGAGCGTACGTGGGACGATCGACTGGCCGCCGCCCGGTCGGGCGACCCAGAGGTACCGCTGGGGGGACAGCGTCCAGGCAGATCTGCGACTTCTTCAGGTCGACGACTGGCAAGAGGCTGCGCATGATCGGGACAGATGGCGTACTCTCGTTTCGGAAGCCAAGACCCTCTTTGGGTCCCTGAGCTAATTAGTTAGTTTAGTTTTAGTTAAACCCGACACCATGCGGAGACACGGGAACTTGCGTATTGTTATTGTATATTCCAGTTCATACATACATTTACACCCCGTGTGGTCCGGGTTAGAATAGCACCTCCCCCTTTCTTCCCGTGGAGTCGTAAGAGTCGACTCTGGGAAAGGGTTAGTGTTATTGTGAGCGATGGACTAGCAACCTGTCACTGCAATATCACGTTTAACCATTTGGTTACCCTGAAATTGCTAAACGTGGCACTGGATTTTTTAATTCATGTGCTCTGCCTACCCCTCATGGGAATACAGGAGTGAGAATATGTGTGTGTGTACATACATTTAATTCCTATAAATTTGTACAATTATGAAAATGTGCCAGATTTACAGATAATTGGTTACCTAATTAGAACCTAATCACCTACTCTCTATGCGATGTTTCACTGGCCTATATGATGTTTGAGTAGTTCTAGAAGATATTGTTAATATACTAGTGTTTCTTAAAAGTACCAAAATATCGCAGCGTCAATGTCTTTGAGAAAAAACTAATACTAAGAAAAGAGGCTCACTACTTCAACATAGCTGACAATAGTCGTCAAATTGCTAAAGGTCGAAGGCTCCTTTTAATATTTTTAGAGCATCCTGCGTCTAGAATTTAAAAAAGCGTTAGGAATGTAAAAAACCATTTTTATACATTCTAGAGCTAGCTATATTTACGAAACGCGAAGTCTGTTACAACTTGTATAGGAACAATATCAACAAAACTCACTATAAAACAATGAATGAGATGAAAAGTCGGGACCAGGATGAAAAAACTTCAAATGAATGTAGGTACAAGCTTCTTCTAAAATGTGTCATCTGGTAAGTGAATGTGATGCGCATTTTCCACACATGGATGAGAACCTCGCTGCTTGTGTTCTGTATTTTGTTTGGTTTCAGTTACATTTGCGCCTGGCAGACATTCCGCCTTTTTAAGGTTCCGTTTCTATGTCAATACACTTTTTCTCAGGAATCTGTGGAGAAATAACAGTGAAACGATACCAAATACAAAGGTTTGTTGTCGCTTAGAGCAGTCACTACAATCAAACCTCTAAAAGTCTAAGTTTGCGCAATCAAAAGGTGAAGGTATTTTACCATGCATTTACAAAAGGCATTTACCTGTGGGGTAATTCCGGCCTATAAGCATGAAATTTTGCACGAAGCAATATTGTGTAACACAAAATAAATAGTGTCGTAATTGCGGTCATGTTCGATGTACGGGGACAAAAGCATAGTTAAATTTGACTTTCGATGCATTATCCTTGAAGTTATGTTGTTAATGTTGTATTGATAATGGTACGGAACTCTTAAGGGTCAATTCCCACCAAAAGAGCAGCGCAGCGCGGCGTAGCGCAGCGACCCGCTCCGTGGAGAATGCGCGACGATTCC
>BHDV01042941.1:127013-138032 GCA_005406045.1 Adoxophyes honmai | reverse complement strand
AAAAAAAAAAAAAAAAAAAAGGCCTTTTGCCGTCGCTGCGACTCAACCCCGGAGAAACGTAAAATAGTTAACACTACAAAACCTTTATTTAAACCTGATTTATTGAACCTTCTCATTTTGAGCAAACCTTTTCATGTTTAATACTTACTGTGAAACATTTCATATTTCACAGTAAAGTGGTTCATTATGACAAAATGCTAAATGAATATTGAATGCAAATTAAAAATAGCTTACATTACACAATGTGCGAATTCCGTACAATCATACATCGCAACTAACAGAAGCTTCAAAGCTATTATTAACACGTGAAGGACAGCAATTAATTATGAACGTTTAATTAAACCTTTTTACTATTAAGCTTTTTTTTTTAAGCAGCACTAACGCCAATGACTTTGACACATTCGTTGAGTCGCGTCGTCAATAATTATGGTGAGATTTCAGAGATATTCGAACTACTCGTAACTTCCTGTATTAACTTGAATAAATAAAAAACATTTTGATTTTTTTACAAAATATATAAAGCTATGTTTATCAGGAATTATACAAGCTATTCTTTAAATATAATTATGGTCGTGTGGAATTCACATGCTGCATGAAAAAATCTGAAAAAGACAAATAATTCATTTTTCGAACTATTAGGTTATATCCGTTTGGGTATCCCCGCGTGGTGCCGGGCTTAGAATAACACCTCTCCATTTCTTCCGTGGATGTCGTAAGAGGCAACTAAGAACATAGGTCAAGGTATATTTTAGGCGACAGGCTAGCAACCTTTCACTATTACCCCTTTTTCATAAATGTGACATAGTAATGATTTTGTCTATGTCACGTCTCCTGTGTTCTGCCTACCCCGTTTGTGGACATAGGCGTCTTCCATGTAGTATGTACAATTGTACATATGATGTACCTTTATTTAATTAAATGAAAATGTTATTTTTGCCAAGCAAGCTAAGGTTTAGAATTTTAAGCTACAGGCTAGCTACTTATCACTATTATACCTGCCAACTCAAAACCTAAAAAAAATGCTAGAAGTGGCTACGAAACATGAAATAGTCATGGTGATAACTATTTACCATTTCACGTGCTCTTCCTACCCCTTCCCAATACAGGTGTGATGTGTATAAGTAATATTTTGATTCCGAAGTAAGAAATCAATGTTGTTATTCGGCTAAAACATGTGTAAATAAAATTACCTTATTCTGGTAACATCTCAACTTAATCCTTGCTATCAAATTTACATATGACCTATATAGAACTAACAATGAGCTACATGAAACACTGTCCTGAAAGTTTCCACAACAAAGCGGCTTCGGAACCTCGCTGGAATGTTTATAGGTAAGATTACAGGAAACTATAATTAAACTTTTCATTCTACATAGTTTCTTGAGCAGTCGTACATACAAAAGATCTGAGTTGCCGAGTATTGTTACTAGGCAAACTTAACATCGAGTATGAATACTATTTATACACGTTACTTATCTATGTAGCTTTTATAAAGGCATGTGATGTGGCCATCAGTATAACAGCTTACAATATTTTGTGTTAAGATACATTACAATAAATGATCGGGCTAGCGAAAAGTTGAATGGCCGTTCACAAATCTCTAGACCTAACAGTAGACTTACAGCCCTTAGAAGTTGTGTATTGATTTGATATATCAATAGGAAGAAAATGGCTTCTTTATGTACCTACTTCTTCATTTTATGTACTTTTCAGGGCACTTTTTAATCTGATGTGGTGAGTAAAATCTTGAAATACATTTAAATTTAATTTAATTCAAAAAACCGTTTAAGATGAAATTACCAAAGCCTAATGCAGAAAGAACTTAAAACGTCAATTTATTTGCTTTACGCGTCATAACGATGAGTTTAACTGCTTTTTTACTACACCCCGCCTTTTCTCTGTTTCCCTTTTACATCGTAAAAATAAAAATGTCTTTTCACGACAGTCATTACAGTAAAAAATTCAGATGGCAGAGACAAGTCAGAAAGATGCATCTCCTTGAAAAAAGCGGGACGTAGCCATGTTAAGAAACGGAGATTGAAAATAAAAATAAGTCAGAGTTTTTTTTACATCTAATAGTGAAAAATCCACTTCGAGCTGTTCAGATTTTATTTCTTAGGTTGCCAACTCATATTAGTGTGTAAACGAAAAAATTTAGACGATTCCTAGAAGTGCACACCCACAAATGCATATCAGACACATTTGCCGATAAACAGAAGTTGTCCAGCTCAAGAAGACCCCAATGGAAACTTTTATCCGCTATCAGGTCTATTGTTTGCAGAGAAAATTGAGTATTAGCGGAGTTCAGGTTATAGTGGAAATGGGACGATACGGGATTATTCTTCCGCAGGGGGAGGCGACTAGACGGCGCCAGCCACGCTGACTCAGCGATACGAAATCACTAAATCGCTGCAATGGGCTCGTTGTGTTTGATATTTCTCTTTATTGCCTACTTTAAACTCTTCGAAATAAGAATAATGAAAAGACTATACGAAAACTGAATGTAGTAAGTATCTAGTAAAAATAATAATTGTACTGTGGCTTTGTTAGTTGCGGCAGCATTTAATGTCTCTTCCATTGTCAGGATTGGTATTTTCGTTTTTTTTTTTCATTGTATGTCAGCTACCGTCACTAATGTTTTTCGGAGCATGTAACGAGATAAGCTCCAATATAGTAATTACTCCCCTAATATCGGATATGCTTCGAGTAATTCGTATTTGGCTTCCCAGATACAGACCATAAAGCAAACCGATAGCAGATTTGCGGATGCTATTTAATTGGGTTTTAGAATCGTTGTTTAAGTTTAACAAAGACTACATCGTACCAATTACTTTTTATGACTCAGGTTTGGCGATAAGACCACTTTTATCGAGTTGATTATCGTCAAAGATTTTAGCAGCTAGGTTTAGAACTGAACTTGTTTACAAAGGAAATGGAAAACAATAGTAATGAAGGAAAGTTCCTTCAATTGAAGAATCATGGATCTGTAGCAATCCTAGCGCCACAAAATCAATGTGCAAGACACGTGACGTTATATATCGCGCTAACGAACTTTTGCATAAATACAAGTTCAAACTCCATTCGGACTTCGGTTCCTAGGCATAACCTTTGTATGAAGAAATTACTTTCTATTGGAGCTTTTTCTTAAGATCGTGAGTTAATTAATTAAAATTCAACCTGGAGGTCTACAATCAATAAAATACTCGAAACTAAAACTAGAAGTAGCTTAATGATAGCTCTTCGACCCGCCATTTCTAGTAAAGTTTCAGCACTAGGACGGAACTAACTGTACCTATTTCCTGGTTAATTAATTGACGCCCAGAGTTTAAAGTTCTAAGTCGGAGTTCTTCTGCGAGCTCACTCGACCATTGATTGCTCACGTGCCTCGTGAATATCAACGAACGTGACAAGTGTTAAGTCAACTCGTCACCCGGTAGTAAAGGCGAGAGTATCAAATTTTATGAGGGTGGCTCGTGGTGAGAAATTCTGAATCTAATGTTTCTAGATTAGGAGTCGTGTAATGTGATTAACCCCTATTATTATTGTCAGTTCAATTTCCGTTTCATTCATTTTCACGTTTTAACCCCTGAATCGATTCCGAAGACATTTTGTATCAAACAAGTAACGTAAGAAACAAGTGACGTATTCTAAAGGACGCTGTCAAATAGTTACTATTCAGAAGACGTTAAAAATACAATCTTCTAAGAACCTAGGTCCAGCGCCGGTTCCAAAGTTTTCTTTGCGAATTAAGTGACTTGGTACCTACATAGGTGTAAAGTGGGTACTTTTATTGAATCGATAGCTCAGTCGTGTAGAAAAGCGCCTTAGGTTAAAGAAGCAACAAAGTGTATGTGTAGCAGGGTATTTGTGATTCCAGCCGCAAAATCCACTTAACACTTCGCGGCCCACTGTTTCAAGTAATTAGTGTAATCCCCTATCTTATTATTAGATATTTTAGATACAATTTTAGGACGACCAACATTAGGTTTTTTTATTTTTCGTTCGTGGTTTGGATCCTGAGGAATTAATAAATAAAGTAATATTCGAAGTAGTCTGGGTCCCTTCCCAACTTCACATCCAAATCTGTATTCAGGTTTCGGCTAAAGGTGGACGTTGATGAGTCAGACAGTGAGTGAGGGCTTCTTTTTTTGTACGAATATGAATAAAATATGCACTATCTACGATCAGACATGCTTATCCGTACAATCTGTCTAAATCCTCAACCTGAAAAATTAACTTACTAATACTCTGCTATTTTTAGATTGGAAAAAAATTTGAAGCGAACAAAATTTTGTTACTTGCACTATAATGTGGTGTATCATTTAACCAGTCCACATTAAATGGAGCGTTGACGACAAACTGCTCCAACATTCCAGCGTTATCCTTTGCTAATGTAAAAACTGATCTCGTGTATTGTGTTTATAATTTTTCATTCCATGTTCATATACCTCGCCATTCCGAGTGTTATGTCACGTTAGAGTTAACACCACTGCGCCCGCGACTCTCGAGTCTCATACTTCTCAATGCCGGGCGATATAGGTGTTCTTAATATTTTAATGTGGGCCCTGACAATATCGGCGATATTTTGTCACTTTAGCCACTAACGATACATGGTAACAGTACTACACACAGAAGGTCCAATCCCGAACACGTTTTTAGATGTAAAAATACTGCTGCCTCTTTCTAACATTATCTGACTGCAGTACACCTTTCACGAGGTCTTAACCTCTCTAGAGTTATGTATAAACACAGTGAGATTATATAGTATTGTTTCAATTCATGCTGTCCACTAGTCAGTTGAACCACCATTGACGTCTTCCACAATTTTCCACAATTCGACAAATAATTCATGACGCTGATGACAGTAGCTATTTTTTACTGGCAAGTGGAGATCGTAAACTATTTTACGTAAGTTCATCCCCTAAGACATTCCTTCCCCTTGCAAATGCTGCTCGCGGGCCGCGTCGCATTGCGGGAGGGGACTAGATGGCTCAATTCACAAGCTTCCTTAACCGTTGTCGTAATAAGAATTCAACTTAAATTATAAAATATCTTAAGACGACTTTATTAAGACTGTCATGTTCTTTATAGTAAAGGTGAAAATACAAAAAAACACACATACGAACAAGATTTCAATCCGTTTCGAGTCACAATTTAATCTACATGCAACAAATATCTACGGATAGTCATCCTTTACGGGAGTACCACTTCACGTAATCATTAATTTAACGACGAACATTGTCTGACTTAGGTAAAGCACACTATAATTGCTACACATTACTAGAATCTTAGTCATCAAATTTGATTGATAAGTGCTTGACTATTGCGCACATGTGCTTGTCTACACAAAGTTGCTGAAAGTATCAAAGTATGAAAAAATATTGAGCTGTCAAAATAGAAGTCGGATCCGACTATTTTTCACATTTTCGTGCATGTTCTCGATCTCTCTATGCTTTGAAATTACCAAAGTTGGCATACCAAATCAATTAAAGACTCCAAAACTTGTACTTTCTTCGAAGCGCTGAATTCTCTGACTTACGCCTCATCGGTAAGTGGGGGAGCTCTAAGCCGACTTATAAATTGCTTTTGGTAATTTAATATATCGTAACGGCAGAGTAGGGGTTCACCGCACTGCAAAACATTTTTGCACGAAGATTTTTAGAGAACCTAAAAATGGCACTTCACGCACAGCTTAGCGCGTTGGATTTTCATATCAGAAAAAAAATTGTGCGTGCCAACGTCCGACAGATAGATAGTATGAAATTGAATTTGAATTATAGCATGATAACGTTGGCACTACTTTACCAAAGCCACATACGAATTACCTAAGTAAATGACGTAAATACGTATATTAATTTGTTAAGACTTGGCTAAATCAAGATCAAGTTTGACTCTCGCGGCTGTTGTTCCGAACCATCACGTTTTTGCAACTTAACGTTCAGTTTTTTAAGTTTTGTGAATTAAACAGGCTTCATCTTCTTTCAATATATCCCACCCATAGTGATGGTGGCTTTTTACCGTTATGTTGGAGGGCCGACCTGCTTGCTTTCTTGCTTGAACACTGTATACGGAAGTCATTATAAAAACCTCTAAAATGTTACTAGGTTAAAGAATATTTTTCGGTTCTGTGAATGCGATTATCAATGAATACCTACTTAGATCTTAGAATAGAATCTTTTATTTCATTTAATTACAACAAAATATTTAGTCCCCGAATTTTCATGAAAGATATTTCACTTTGCCTACCTAATCCCTAATTTTATATCTGCTTTAATTCTAAAATTGTTCTAAATTTGGTTGGGAACCGTGAAATAATCATGGTCTTGTCTACGTAATCGTATAATGTGGTTACCCTGTTAGACCAAACGCAAAATACTATCTTTACTTACCTAAATATTACTTTGCACATTTAGGTATGAACAGGACCGTAGGTATCCAAACATTGGCAGGAAAATCCAATATACATTACACCTTGGAATAAACTAATTCTAACAGATAACATCGAGTTTAATAACTTACGAATCCCGACGTGGAACCCTTTAGATGTAGGTCTTATGGCGATAAGAAAGTAATCTTAGACAACGCAATTAAAACGTATAAACTATCCTTTTAGACAGTTAATACTTACTCCCTTTTCTCCATTGTTTCGGAAGATTGCGTAGGTGTCTTCGGTCCCGTGAATTATTTGTGCTGGCTGGCCAAGTCATACACAGGGTGGCCGAAAATAAATCGTAAATATTTTAATCAGTGGTCGGGTATACGCGTGTATAATATTTCCTGAAAATGTTAAATATTGACCTTGTGGGAAGCAAATGTTTAAACGCTTTTCAGGTCATTGCGCCCTATGTTTTACCTAGCTAACGTCCCGTACGCACCTGCAATCGTTCGACATTGCAATGCTACGCGGTTAAATAAGAGTAGATTTTCGTTTTTTTTACATGAAAATTCCAGGAAAAAACTTCACAGGAGTTTTCAGACGCGTATTGATCACTGGTTAAAATACTTGCGGTCAATTTCCGGGCACCCTGTATAGGAAACTACACAGAACATAATTGAATCAAATAAAACTTTTTGTATTTATTGTCAATTTTACTTTAGAGTAAGTATCTAATACTTTCGGCATATCTACCTACTAATAATAGTAATATGTTGCCCTTTACCTAAGGGGATCTGAACGCCAAAGTGACTGCAATGGGCTTATTTTGGCGAGAGTGATCGGATCAATTAGACAAAAAAAATTACTTGTATTTTTTAATTATTACTGCTGTATTCTTGAAATTTCATACACGCACATTTAGTGTAATACAAATTATTATGTTTAATAAATGTATTAATTACTATTTTAAATTGTCAAAAAATGTATAAAGAAATTAAAAGAAATGTTCAATCTTCGAACAACTAATAGTTGACTCCAGTATTACAAAGATGTAGCCGTCCAGTCATCTGTACTATCTGTAGTAGACACTCATAGGTAAAGGGTTAAAATGGCCAGTGGTCTGATCTAGCGTAAGCAACAAACTGTTCTTTACTATCTTCGTACCGATTTCATCTGTTTTAACTCCGGTGACAGCTGGTGACCTACTATGCGGCTCTATGCGAATACCCGTCTATTTGACACCCATAATCCGACCTAGTGAGATAAGAGCCTTGGTGAGAAACTAGAGAGGTGATATAAGTATGACGTCAATGTGTACTATGTCTGTATGTGTGCCTTCCCACAGTATCAGAATAGCAAAATATCAGATTTTCTTTTGTATGACTTGCTTGCTTGATCTTAGTGCACCGTATTCTTCTTGAAATCATAAAAACAAACATACTTAAAACTGCTAGTTTCGTGATTAGTTTTTTAAGAATCCAATAACTTCGAATATTTTAGGTATAAGATTGTAATATATGTATAAGTAATGTATACCTAAGCCTACCTATGATAACAAGGACTGCAATTTAATTGTTCAAAAATTGTAAAGCTAAGAATAACCGAAAATACTGTCGTCGATTTTTTTTTTCAAATTTAGGTAAAATAGCAGACGTAGTAGGTACGGTGCAGTTAGAGAAGTCGTTGAATGCAGACAGTGGTTTGGCGAGATTGCTTTCTTACTGCAAATTCGTGCCTTACATTTGGACGAGTAACTTCTCCGTACGGTTCTATGTCTGTAAATTTCGGGAACTATGACTATAAAAGCTACGGTGCTGTATAGCAATATGGCCTTAAGATTGCGGCATCGCAATCTTTATAAAAAATATGTCAATGTAAAAATTCTTGCCAAGTTTGATGCCGACCATTGTGTTAAAGATCTTGCAACAGCTAACTTTTTTACATGTAATGATGCACACATATATTATGTAAAAGCATGCTTTAGCGAACAGCACCAACTGATAAAATGTCCAAGCAACTTGCCTACACCGATGGTGCGATGTAATGTAGGTACGTATGTATAGCTGCAGAGAAGATTAAACCCCTACCTATAGTAATGAAACATTATGTCGGCGGGGAGTTACTTGACTGCAGCTGACTGTAACACCTAGAGCAACTGCAAAATCCAAGATTTTATTAATCGATTTTATTCCCAGCATAAAAAACTTTATTGGATCCAATTTCTTTTATTGTCCGGATCCAAGTTTTGTTTCCAAAAATGAAAAGTGAGTAAAATTACCAGGAATTGATATTGAAGCAATCCGGTTTAGGAAGAGATAATTTAAAGATTAGAATTTTATTGTTTTACCATTTTCTATTTTTCACTTTTCGTTTGACTTTTCGTTTTTTCTGTACAGTATTAACGGCTATTTTGTGAATCCTTTCTATAATGTATGATAAGAATACGAATAGACGTAAAATAGCCACACAAAATATCAAGCGTTATCATAATCAGTTCCCTGATTATTAACAAACAGTAACAGTAGTATTTGGCTTACTTGACTTCATAAACTTAGCTGTGTCCGGGCAGGGTGTGACTCCGGGTGGGGAAAATAATTGTAAGAAAAAGTTCGATCCTAAGAGTCGCTACGGGCGCAGACGGGTCAGATCAAACCATCTCTTGTTACCTATGAAACCCTAAAAAGTATCAGTCCGAACTTTACAGGTCACGGTTCAGAAGTGGCATGAATTGTGGGGGCGGGAATTATTTCATCAAACTAAGCAATGAGGCTGTGTAACGGGAGTCCGAGTCGGCCGCAGGTGTTGTTTATCGCGAAACTTGACGTCCCGTGGGCCGGAGCGCGTCCAACTAAAGCTAAAATTATATAAATCATGCTTGGCTTTATTCGGACACAAATACTTCTTTCCGTCTGACATGATAATTACGAAAAGTTTTCGGTGAGCAGAAAGCTTATCGATTGGTAAACGCCTCTTGCCTACGTACCTTGTGGTTGCGAGTACAATGTAACTATCAAAGTGGGTTAAGTACGTGAAATCACTCTTGTCTATTTTGCCCTTTAAGCGAGAAGATTACGTTACTACCTACGAATAATTTGATAGTTCCTGTGAAACGCTGCTACCTACCTTTTCTTACTCCCGCGTTTATATCTCTTCAAGACTGTTCGTTTAGCTGACTCATAGAATTTTCTCGTATCCGCGGATTTTCTTTTCTTACGATTTTATCCGTCTTACATAGCTATGGCTATTATCTCCGTCATATTTACGAGACAAGAAACGTTTAAAACCCAATTTAATTGGCTAAATGCGCATTGGGTATATAGGCAATTACTTACTTTGTAGCAAAACTGCTTTGCTCAAATCTAAAACTATCATTATAATAAGGTGATCGTAGGTAGGTAAATAAACAACTGTATAAAATTATATACATTATACTTTTTTCCATAAAGAACAGTTTACAACGTAATGTAATTTTTACACGTAAACAATACATCTTATATTAACCTAAACTTAAACTAGAAGAAAACTATGAGGGTTTCTGTGTATTTCATTTAATGAAATACATAAATTCGGGTTGGCACAACTACTAATTTAACAACAGTGGAAATAGAGAAGAATTTCATCAGTCAGAACACGATTTTGGTTTAGTTTAACTTCAGTAGAAAACTGTATTAATAATATTGTCTACCTAGTGGACTTTTGAAATTTATCTTAGAACTGTTGGAAGGAGCAGTGTGACCAACGGGACCAACCTGGCGGCTGCGCTCGTAGACACTACGGTTGGACTAGCATCTGGAAAGAAAAACATCCATTATAACACAATTTCAACATCCGGCAATTTCACCCGCACCCGGAGCTCGACAATCGAAAATATACCTATGCTAAATATCAAACAAAAGCCTCGCCCACGTTTATTAATGAAATGATGATAACTCCGGGGCAGCCCGAGCCGAGCGAACGATCCTGACAAAACAAATGAGATTGCAATTTTCACCACACAAACGACTATAGTTTGCTCCTAACCCACTAAAACTGGCTGCGATATTTCAGGCGCATATTACCCACTCTCTGAACAAACAGCCGGCGAATCGTGACTGGAGTACGATTTTCGCAGAGCTACCAGTGAAAAATGGTTAGCGTAAAAAATACACGAATTTTTTCACTTTTTTTTGGATTAATCCCTGAAACACGAGCCACATAACCGTTTTCGGTTCTAAAAATATATTGTATGGTAAGCTGATATTCCCCGTGTGGTGTAGGGTTTAAAAAACTACCCCTCCATTTCTTCTGTGTATGTCGTAACAGGCAACTAAGGAAATAGATTGAGATATGTTTGAACCTGTCAACATTGTACTTCTTTTATATACTTACATTTAAACAAAACAAGCTGCTAAAATGTGAAATAGTCATAGTTTTTTTATAACGTTTCGTGTGCTCTGCCTACCCCACAAGGGAATACAGGCGTGATATATGTATGTAAGCTGAAAAGCTTAACCATGTAAATAATTTTAAACAAAAAAAAACCGACTTCAAATTAGCTTTATCCCGAAAGGAAACTTCTATTTATGTAGAAATTTCCAGTCTGCAGGTGCATTCAGTATTGAAAGAATTATCCTTTAACTCCTAAACATTAAGGAGTTGACCTA
>BHDV01042941.1:115665-126333 GCA_005406045.1 Adoxophyes honmai | reverse complement strand
AAAAAAAAAAAAAAAAAAAAAAAAAAGAAACAGGCGAATTGAATACCTCCTTTTTTGAAGTCGGTTAAAAAATACAGGCGAATTGAATACCTCCTTTTTTGAAGTCGGTTAAAAAGACAAGAATATTAGTGCTCCAAAATCTTAGTAAATAATATTTCAAATTACCAACTAATGTTAAAACAAAGAACCGGTCTATCAAAAATGTTTACAAAAAAAATATATCTGAATATGGAATTGAATATAATGAATATATCCTGAATGAGGCTAGTCAATGAATAATTCGAATGAAATTACAATAAAATATAATTCATGCAGCCGTCAAATTAATGTTAATAATGAACGATTATTCACAAATAAGGTTTTAAATAACTGGGCATGGACGAGCAAATTATATCAACTACATTTAACAATTTACTATTCTGTCAAATAATTAGTCAGGAATCATCCCGTAAACTACTAATTATTTATTTAGTCTGCGATATTCTACTTTATTTGCTTCAATTTAAGCCCCATTCAAGACAATCCACATACGCCAACGTTTCTTCCATTCTTCGAAATGCTTTTTTATACGTACTTTACGGGAAGCCTTCAACACTTTTCAACATATTTTTATGGCATCAATTGACTCGAAACGAGTACCACAGCAATTTAAGTTATAAAAACTAGAAAAACTTTGCCAGAGTCCAATCTGGCAAATACGGCGGTAGCTGGTGATATTCGTACGGGTTTCCACCGTAAATTGACTCACACTTGCCACTCTATGCGACGGGGAGCACTGTCATCGTGAAAAATTCACAGAGTTTGTGATTTTTTGTGAAAGTTCTTTAATATTGGTCACTTTAAACTTTTTCTGATATTTTTACAGAATCACCAATGATATACTGTACGCAAACAAAATTTAAGGTAATGTCGTCGTTTGATTAATTCGTTCATCGTGAAAATTTTGAAACACTAGTGAGGTCCCTACCTAGCTAGCGGGAACCTAGTGGGAACCTACTGCGCAAAATGGAAGACGTTAGCCTAGAATTTGGACTTAAGATCAATAGAAGTAAGACAAAGATGATGATCGTCAATCGCGCCAACAACAATTCGCCTGAAATCACACAAATAGCAAACTGCGATGTTGTTCAATCGTACATCTATCTCGGTGCATTGATCTCCAACAACGGCGGGTGCGTAGACGAAATAAAGAGGCGAATGGCAATAACACGATCTTCTATGGACAAACTTAAAAGAATATGGAAGAATCGCAACATAACAAAAGCCACAAAGGCCAGACTTGTCAGAGCTCTCATATTCCCGATATTTCTTTACGCCGCAGAGACGTGGACTCTTCGGAAAAGCGAGAAGAAGAGAATAGACGCTCTCGAGATGTGGTGCTGGAGGCGAATGCTGGGCATATCTTGGACTGAGTTCCGCACAAACGATTCCATATTACGAGAAATAGGCATCAAGCAGCGCCTATCCTCTGTAGTCCAAGCTCGAATCCTCATCTTCTTTGGGCACTTATCTCGACTCGACGAGGAAACCTCTCCATCGAACGTCTTGTGGTGCAGGGCAGGGTTGCGGGGACCCGGCCTCGTGGTAGATCACCTATGAGATGGACCGACCAGGTGAAGGCAGTGATAGATGGTACTCGTAAAGCCGCAGTGAGAGAGGAATGGCGTAGAGTTGTAAAACGTGTCACTCAAGACACATCATGATGACCACGACCACTCTGCCAAGAGTGATGCGCAGAAGAAGTGGGGTCTACCTATTTTATTAACTGTTATGTATCAAAATACATAATAAAATAGACAAGCAAGCTGGTGTGAAATTAGATATAGTGACTAGGATTGAAAAAAGTATGCTTAGCTGGTTTGGACAGGATGGATAAAAGAAGATTTACTAAACAGATATATATACGGAAAGTGTGAATGGGTGTGTTGGGAGGGGAAGACCTAGATGGACGTTCCGTGACCAAATCGAGGACGTTTTAGAAACAGGTCAGGTCAAGAGTACCCGAAATCGACGAGCATGTATGAAGAGACTAATGAATGTGGATGAAGCAAAAGAAGTATGTTAGGATCGTAGCAACTGGAACAAAGTGGTCTCTGCCTACCCCTGTGGGAAAGAGTCGTGACTGTATGTATGTATGTATCAAAATAATGTAATGTAATCAAAATATATTATAATTAAGGACAGTGCTACTAACATATAAATGATATTTTTTTTAGTTGAAACTGACATGTTTTATTTACAAATTCCTGGGAGTTTTTTTACAGAATGCATCAAAATCTATTTACCTAGGTCAAGTCGTGTAGATAGAGTAACCTAATCCCAAACAAATGCTAAGAGGAGATTGTTCATTTTTTTTTCATCGGTCCGTACGAATCTGTTTGATTTCTACGTCGTTAGATTACAATAGGGCATGGATTCTTTACATTGGACGATATCTTAGAACTTTATGTGCGTCTGAAAAACTTTCAATGATGAAAAAACTTACTTGTAACATTGAAAATACTTTGAATGACAGGTAGAAGACCAAGGGAAAATCAGTTATATTAATATTATCTTCTATACCAAATGTAATGTTTTTTTGTATTTTATGCAATAATCAAGTTTTTTGTTTTGTCAAATGCCGCACGCGCCGCGCGCGCCCTCAGTCGCCCGTGACGCGTTCGTTACGATTGGATATACAATCTTAGCTGTCGCGCTTTTTTTGTGTTTTGTGTTTGGGTTCGTGCGATGTATTCGTGTACGAGGAATATTTTGACATGCTCATGTGTAGGACGCAATGAACAATGTATCTCAACAAAGTGTATGGCGACTACTGAATTGGGCGTGGTGGACTTGGTGGACGTGGTGGCTTGGCCGCCGCGGTTGCCAGACTTCACACCGCTCGAATTTTACCACTGGGGGCACGGGAATGAACTCGTGTTCCTAAAAACATGTGACACTACCAATCTACACCTTGAATAATAGTACAGATTCTTCGGAATATCCTGGATACAAAAAGTATCGCCTTCTGAGCAACAGTTTACTCTAAACAAACGTTGAGATCTCTACAAATAAATAACCTCAAAATTATCAGTGAACAACAAAACCCTGACAACCGATTCATTTTAGGTAGACCTTGTCTTTCGTTGTTTCAACCACAATAGGTACATCGTAATTTAATAACAGCTACGCCATGTGTATAACAAACAGTAAGTAATTGAATCTCCGTCTTATAGCTTGAGAAGGCCGCAAACTACTCTAGAGAGATAAGCTTTATTGTTCAGGCAGCATTAAAGCGATGTGGGTATGTGGAGATGGACGCACTGTACAAATTTGATATAAACGAAAAGTAGCTAATAGTTATTTGCGCCTAAAAGACCACTGTGTAAAAGGGTCGGGAACAAATAAACTTAAATAACTTAAGTTTTGTGATTCTGATTACATTATTGCAATTGTACAGTCACCAGTATTAATATCTACCACAGCGGAGCGTGCAAAAATATCTGACAGGTGGACACGTCCTACTGCCCTTAGTAATAATGTCGTATCAGATATTTAGGCAGCTTTATTGTATCAGATGTTGGTGTTGGTGACTGTATATCGTTTCTTGTCGAAAAAAAATCCTTTTTTTTAAGTTAAGTAATTCGTTAACTCTATCATTTGTGTTGATGAACGAGTTCTGTTTCCATAAACTACTGATGAACATGGATCAACAAAAATATAATATAATGTTTCTCTCATTAGGTACCTATACCTACATCATCTGATCGTGGAAAAACAAAAAAAACCTGTGAGTTTTTTACAAACGCGTAACAGTCGACCGATTTCATCATTAACGTTAACTTTTCGTTGAGCGGTGAAGTACCGAACTATCTATCTGCTCTAGAGAATATCTACCGAAACAATACGTCATTGTGACATTGCATAAAAGAGAATTACTTTGAGTTTGATTGTGACAATATTCTACCTCAAATTCAATGGTTCGATAGTATCTACGCGGAGCGCCACACTATTTTGAATAGTACGCATATGCGCTCAAAACCCTCTGATATTAACTGACTGTACAATTGCAAAATATTTGGTAGGGAAATAGTGGTTTTCATGACATCGCCCTCTTAAGTTCCCTGAACATCTGACAATGAAAATCAAAGAAAGTACTTACTTATAAAAAAAAAAAAAACATAATATTAACCAATTATCAGTGATCGTAAAATTTTCAGGAAGTCCGGTGTAGTATTGCATTTTTTCAAGTATTTTCTAGGCATGCGACCAGTTAATATTATTAACTCTAATTACTCGTAACTAAGCCAGATAAAATACATAGCATATCTTTAAGGAATACTTACTAGGTTCCGGTAATCGATGAACTGAATATATTTTCGCTTGTCGTACTTCTGGGCCGCTGGTAGTTGTGGTGCGTATGCGTTCTTCTTCTGCACTTTTTTCTAAGCTTTTCAAATATATCGAGTAGATGATGGCTGTGCATCGGACCTGTATACATAAACAGCTGTTACAAAACATTGTATACTGTACAGAAACGCCCCATTTGTAACTAAAGCCCGGCGCTTTAGCTATCCAATTACTCCAAATAGTAACTAATACACCCACTGAACTGACCAATACAAACCTATTTACAAAGCCAAAGCTATTTGCCTATACAAATGTGTCGTTGAAATCTAGTGAAACATCAAATACCAGGAAGCTGATCAACACTACTAATGGTAAGAAAAATATTAACTAAAACTCAATCACATTATGCCAAGGATAGATCTACTCTCCCCCTTTCAATACCGCTTCAACGTACAATAAAATTAAACCAAATTAAATAAAATGAAGAACTCAAAAACTGATAATAAAATCAAAAACTGACACTAAATCAATTAATGGGTACTGCTCTAACGCAAAACGACAAAAAATCGACGTAGTCATTTGTATGCACTTTTATCTACTTTCAATTTTCGTTTACGAGTATAACTTTCTACTTTACCAAATGGTACTTTTTGAATGCAACCTTAAAAGTACATAAAACTCCCTCAATTATTCTTAGATACCCCATCATCAAAACCAGTTTTTGATGAAAATGGAAACAATTTCGGAAGCATAATCTTTCAAACAAAGAAATTATTTTGAATATCGGTCCACTCCACAGTTGATGGAGTAATCTCTGAACATTCATAAAAGGAGAGAAAAAAACATACAGCCGAACAAAGAACCTCCCCCTTTTTTTGAAGTCGGTTGAAAATAGATTGAAAGTCGGACTAATACGCTTGTAAAAGCTATTGGACCATGAAACATCTGGTAAAGGAGGGCCTTCTAATTTCTTAAAAATTAAAGCTCATGGATATGTGCGTACTGTCAGTTCTCACCTACGGTACTCAGAATGCTTCGACAAATGTTATTAAGCCTAAATTTTAGATTTTCCAACGTGCCAATAGAGCGCAGTATGCTGGTGGACCGTGTCCAAACACCACCTTTTGCATAGAGCAAAGTCATCGTAAGTTGTAGGTGTGGGACGAAAGGAGTGTAAGAGGAAGTTGTACTGGGCTGGGCTTTAGCCATATGCCGGACGAATTTCGGGCTAAGATTACCACCCAGTAGAAACTCGCAAACTCAAGGAGACGAACAGAAAGTTCTAAAAGGTGGAAGACTCGTTTGGCCGACTGGATGTGTTTGACCGCCGATCGCAAAAGTCCGGAAGCAGTAAACATGTTGGGGGGAGGTTTTTGCTCGGCTGTGGGCCATAACAGGCTCTAAATAATAATAACAGTCAACGACCGTTACTAAAATTTCACACGGTCAATAATTGCTTTTAGTACGCTACATTTGAATTTTTCAAAGGTAAATCTTCCACCTACGCCATACATACGGAAATCAAGTCGCCTAGGTTAGTTACATCTAGCCCGAGAATGGGATATAATTTTGTAAAGACGTATAAAACAGCTTCTAAATTTCTTGTACTTAAATAAGCATGCGCTCACAACAAATAACTGACAAGTAACTAGCCTAACCTTTATCCTCTCGCCGACGAAGTGGTGTTTCTGTACCACGAACTGTATGGTGGCGTAGGCGGTCATCAGACCGCTGTTCTCGGAGACATCGACTCGGTGCCACACGTGCTGCGATAGCGCCTGCCAAAAGAAAATATGACTCGTGTGACTTTTGTTTTATACAGTGTGGCCGAAAATTGACCATAATATTTTAACCAGCAGTCGGGTATACGCGTGTAAACACATCTGCAAAATATTTCCTGAAAATTTTCATTACATATTGACTTTGCGGGAGATAAATAAATATGTCAGATACTTTTGCAGGCTCTTGATAGTCACAGCTTAACGTTGATGACTGTACCATAGGCTTATTCTTTCTAAACGTTACGAGTATAGTAGGAAAATTTTGGACAGAAATGATGACGTATTGTGTAACCAAATTATAGTAGTTATAATTGAAAGAGCGCGATAAACACGAACTTTCCCCATATACTTAACACGATGGGAAACCATTTTGCACATATTTTCTGTACTGCGGTAAGTTTAACTAGTCAAACCGTTGAATACTTATGCATTTAATAACAATGTTGTGTAGTACAAATAACATCGATAGATATTTTTACTTCGAAGTATTTGGTGACGATGTTTGAAGATTATTTTCAAACTGTTAGGCAAAAAAAAACACGGAAACAAAGAATCGCTAAGTATTTCTTAAAGAGTGGTTACATGTCATTTCAATGCGTCAAGTCAAGTATGTAACTATGTGGTTACCAGTTATTTGTTACAATGTTTCGATATTTAAAAGTTAATGTTCAAGAAAAACTAACGAACAAAGCAAGTTCTAATGGAAGCTTTCGAGGCTCTTTCCATGGTATTAAATACCCAAAGCTTGTCAGTTTTCCTAATGCGACGTAGATGCTAGGGTCTGATTAATCTTATTCAGATCTAGTCGGCAGTCAAATTAACTTAAGCCCCTTTGTCTGACCGATAGCCAAATCAATGGATAGGCAAAATCTTTAATCATCCCTAATGATCCGGAGCTCATTGATGTCACAACAGGTACCGGCGTAATTAACGACGCGGATAGTCCCGCGTGTGTCGGTAATGACTAATAAGCTAAGGATTTAGCCGACGCCATTAATCGTTTGGATCACAGACTCACGTCGATTTTTTAAGCCTGCGGATAAAAACGAGATCAGCGAGTTGTTTTGAAGAATCGTTACTAAAAATCTATACACCGCTAATAGTGCAGTTATCTGAGGTTAATTAAGGTAAGAATCTCGGAATTCGAGATACCCAGCTGAAAGTTCTGCAAATACTTGCATATTGACGCCCTAAAAGTTGTCTCAAAACCTACATATATACTTAGTAGGGTGTGCGCAACTATTAAATGTCAAGGTCAAAAGCCACAAAAATCAAGGATCTGCAGCTCTTTTATTTTTATTTTCCGTTTTTATTTCAAAATATTTTTGTAAATGGTCGGCGTGAGAAAAAATGGTTCCACAAGCGTCATGCGTATTAAATACGTTACACCAATACCTTTTATACTATGGACATCATCTATAAATTATTTAAATTCACTGTCGTAAACAAAATTACTGCGAGGCATGTCTAAACATCAAACAATCGTATTTTTTAGTTATACCTACATGTTGCTTTTGTTTTATTTTAGCATTTTATGTAGAAAAAAACTTGTATTTCGTGGTAAAAATATTTACTTACGGTCTTTCTTGTATGTAAGACATCTGTAGGTATGTATAAGATTTATTACAAACATTTTCATAGTTTATGAGAACTATGTTATTTTATTGTTAAATGTTTATTTAATTAGGTGCAAACATATTAAATAATGAGATGTCCTGAAAAGATAGGGTAGGTTTTTCTTCAACAACAAAAAAAGGACAGCAAGAGAGAACCGCATCGTGAATAGTGACATAAAGGAAACGAAGAAATGGAATTGATTTAAATTCGGACATGATATTTTGTGGACTTTATAAAGCGAAAAATCATTATACTATTTTTTTTCTTCTCTATATACATATATGTACAGAACAAACCACCTGCGCAGTTCGCGTCCAACATCCTTTCGTCACTGGGTAAAAGTGGTCTTGGAGTACCTAATTTTATTTTCGTCCATACACGTTATTGTTATAATATTATTTGCTCCCGGAAAAAATCTTGCATATATATAATTATATATTATAACTGTATGCCTGAGGCATGAGTGTTCTGCCTGGTATTATCATGGCTCAGTGGGTCGAGCATATTATCAGCCTTGAAGTTTCACAAAGCCATTGTATGTTTCTGACATAATCAGTCCAACTAACGCACTATTCAATTTAAATTGTATAAGTTAGTTTTATTACTGAGCTTCAATAATAGAGAAGTAAATGAATCAATATCAGTTATCAATAAAATGTTGAAGGTATTCACTTGATTGAACGTTATTATTATGCCTGTAGCTAGACCGCCCTTAGAGGCTCAAGTCAGGCGTTCACTAAGGGCCCAGACACACTTAGCGTCTTGTGAGCGCAAAATGCAATGTTAACAACAGCCCGAACTATAATAAGAAGAAGCATAAAACTACAGTAAGACTCATATTTACTAAAATAAAACGGACACTCACGTCTCTATATTGAGATTAGCTCGACATGTTTCGGGCCATCAACTGCAGCGACGCGCAACGGCTTCGGAGAGACAAGTGTGGGAGCAACCGTTCGTCGAAACTTCGTTAGCGCGATGTAGAACCGTTTAGTTCGGCTGTTCGATGCATGTGGCGCTGAGGCGCTACATCAGCCCCCCTTTTTAGACCGGAGGTCGGTGAAATAGCAGTGCAGTGGGAGATTGCAAGGGCCAGTTGTGAGCTCGAGCCGCGTTGGCGAGCGTTGATTATCCACCGTGATTGTCGGAGATCGAGTTGCTCGGATCCGATGTGATTGGCGGAGTGCGTACCTAGAGCTACGTGAGGGCGGCGTTGGATGCGTAGCTTGCAGTGTAGGTAGAGGATTGGTCACTGTAGACACCAGGCATGTAGGTTAGCAACCTGCTAGTGGTGCACAAGTGCCGTTTGTCTGGCTTGCTGTGAATGCGTCGTTGTTATGATGTAGGTAGGTCGATGTAGGTATGTCGAGGAAGGTTGCGTCAATTGTCCAAGTCGAAGGTCACCACTGTGGGAAAGACTCTAATAGAGAGATCTCTCTCCAGGCAGATGTTATGCCTGGGGACCGAAGTCCACAGAGAGGAAGTTGGAAGTTGTATTTATGCAACCGTTCGTCGAAATTTCGTTAGCGCGATGTAGAACCGTTTAGTTCGGCTGTTCGACGCATGTGGCGCTGGGGCGCTACACAAGCATTGCGCGCCGCCGCGCTTTCCATAAATGTATGAAGCTAATCTCAATATAAACATGTGATTGGATCCGTTTAACTTCACTATAATAATATTTATTTACTCATAGAGTTTTAAAAGCAAACAACATTCTGAGAAACTTTAACCGCAACAGCAATTTCTTGTCTTTGAGTTGTCTACGGTGCTCTCTTCAATATCATAGAAGTAGTATAATGTTCCCAGCGTGCAATATCTTTCCATTTTGTAAAAGACATTTACGAGACATTTTGTCGCAATTTTTCAGTATGTTGTCTTATCTCCGCGCCTGCAAATATTTATAGAGATGTATTTTGTTCTACATTTTTCCCTGAAAGATTGTTTTCAGTTATTAAATACAATAGGTACTTAGTTGTCTTTGTGAATTCATATAAGCAAGTTAAAGTAACACACTATTAGTTGGTACGTACTAGTCTTGGTAAGCGGATTAAATCTGTGTTTTGTTTTTCATTTATTATTTGACGTTAATTGTTTTTATTCAGTTTTAATTTTAGAAACTTTTTGTAATGTTTTACCTCTAACGTCTTGTAAACTTCTTTATAGGCGGTTAAACCTATTGACAGTGCCTTCGCTTTATATCTTCAAAATAATATGTAACTTTGTTAAAACTTATCCAAAATATTTCAAAAGAAAAAGCCGCTTGTCGCTTCAATCCTCGATACCGATTTAATTTACCCAAAAACAAATACAAACTTGTAACGTAGAAACAGTTTTCAAATGGCCATAAATATTTTTGCCAAACTATTATTGTAGAGTTACCGCAAAATTCATTTAAATTTAAACTATTTCAATTACTCAAAGAGAAGACCATCTATTCAATTAAGGAATACTTGAATCATAATTAAGTATTTGTAAAAATAAAAAACAAGATTGGTATTTGCACGCCAACGCATCTGGTGAGATAATTATGTCACCAAACAACGCAACCAATCACTATTACAAGACCAACTAGCTTTTACCCGCTGCTTCGCTCGCGTTAAATTCAGGGTGACACCGAAGAGATTTCGCAATTATTTTAATACGCTGCTGTAGTGTAGACGATAATATATGTCTTTCCATTGGCGTATAGAATGAAAAGATTTTGTGTCCAATACACGCCAATATGCCACATACAACAACTGTCCATGGGAAAAGCACGGCTTCTCTAGGTTCACCCCAGCCATCTTTAATGTTTAACCTCGCGCTTTATTAATGGTCATAGTGAAACTAAGCTCAAGAGGAAATTGGAGAAAATTTTAAACTGGAACAGGAGAACCCAGGAGATCTGTGGGAATTATTGGTATTCGTGGAATTATTACATTTTCACCTTTTCTTACGACGG
>BHDV01042941.1:94361-112187 GCA_005406045.1 Adoxophyes honmai | reverse complement strand
TGGCGGAAAACCCACATAGGAAATCTTGGTCGACAATTTCAAGTTAAGCTTTTATGGGCATTCTCTACGTCATATCAAAAATTCCGCTTTCTCGGTTCATTTGCATTTCTTTGCCGTTAATTCCTACGTAATGACCGGGTTAAAAATGTTCAGATATTACTAAAGACTATTTTCTACTGGCTTTACTTTTAAACTATATTTTTGTCCTTTTCTTCGTTCTTTGTGTTACTTTTGGAGAAGACTAACAAATATAGATAAACTTTTTGTTATTATTTTTTTCTTCCACTAATAAACACGAAAATGTAATTTGTGTTTGGTCTACGGCAAAGCATTTTAATATTTTATTCAACGCGTTAGCCTATTTTATAGGCATTGCAAACATTTTCTCTTGACAGCAGAAATTTATAAGCGGGTACGTGTGTCGGTTCGGTATACATTCCATCTTTTTTATAAACAAAATATTTTTAATGCAGAAGCAACTTTTTAATGGCGTCCCTTCAATGTTATGGTTCCCTGAAACCTTTCTTTATGCACCCTTTTACAACTTCCTTTAATACATAGAAATAAAACCCAATATTTTTACGTGTATTTTTTTCATTGAAGAAATCCAGCATTAAAACTTCCGACAGTAAAGTTCCTTTACCCATTCGCCCAACAAATTACTGGAAGGTGAACCATAAAAACAAGTTCTCTTTCCCACTTACCCTAAGGTTGTGAACATTTGACTTATTTTATGTATCTCCAGGCATCTTCTCACTATCTGCTATCGCTATCAAAACCAAATTCTCTAACATTACTCTAACAGCTATTACTCTATCACTCACCCTTTTAACATCAATCAAACCTTTTTGCGGATCACTGTTCCTACTTCCTTCCACCTGCCGTCGCTCCCGGAGCTATTTACTTACTTGTACATAATGTAATGTATGTTTCACCACGTTACCAATTGGTTTGCCATTCAAACCTATCACTTCATCTTACTTAAATCACAATTTGGATACCTTAGGAAAAGGTTCCTCGCCCCTAAATTAAGATTAGCGTTAAATCATGGATATATGCATATTATTTTAAATGCTAATTTGTATTATACTTAGAGATTTATACTTACATTATGAATTTCTAAAATTTTAATCACACAAATCAATAATCACACAAATCACTAAAATAGGGATAAGGATAAATTATTATTTCATAATTAGCATTTCCTGTGTGGTATCGGGTTAGAATAACAAATCTTCATTTTTTCCGGGGATGTTTACGTTTATAGGCGACTAAGGAAATATGTTTAGGTATCCTTTAGGCGACGAACTAGCAACTTGTCACTATTATAGGTAAGAGGTAAGCCTCTTCCATCTATTTTCAAACCTAAAACTTATGGTAGAACTGTCTGTGTCACGTTTTGTGTGCTCTGCCTACCCCATTTGGGAATACAGACGTGATTATCTATGTTCTAAAATTAGCCCAAGTGTAAGATGATGAATGATTTTGATATGGTAATAAAAAAGGTCATTTCAAAGGACTGACGGCGCACTATTACAGAAAATAATGAAGTTCCTAGTTTATTCTAACTAAATCCGTACCAATATTTATAAATGTGAAAGTGTGTTTGTTTGTTTGTTTGTTTGTCCGTCTTTCACGGCTAAACGGAGCGATGGATTGACGTGATTTTTTAGGTAGAGATAGTTTGACATAGGCTACATTTTGTCTCTTCAAAACCCCCATTTCCCTAAAGTGAGGAGTGGAAGTTTTCAATGTAGAAAGCTATAAAATTGGTATGTGTGCTATCTCTTCTGTGATACCCCGAATTTAACGCGAGCGGAGCCGCGGGCAAAAGCTAGTTTTATATATAAACTGAAATCCGTGTAGAAACCATGTACTTAGTATAAACCAAATAAAATACCCTCAAGAGATCAAGAGACAAAAATCCATTTACACCGTTGCTAGCGAGTACGGTCACTGTAAACACATGGTAATGGTTGAAAGGTCATGTAGTAAGGTACGAATGAAAAGGGTCACAAAACTTTTACTAATGCTATAAAAAGAATACGTTCACATCTTGTTCAAGTGAAACATTATGTGGTATAAAAGAATCACGTTACCTACATCTTGGGGGCGTTTTAACCAATCGAGAATAAAAACTAGTCTTAGAGAACCACTCTTTACTCCCGAGTAACTCAATTTTTATATGAAAAACGCAGGGTAAGAGTAATTTATTCCAAGAAGAAATAATATTTTCGTTAAAATACATTTATCAATCATTAAAGAATGACCGGACTGTTAGCAAATAAAGCAACTGAACTCAAAGCTTAACTATAAGTCTGGATTAGTCGGCGACATAGTGTTTGTGACGTACTTCTCGTTAACGTACTGCTATAGGTACAGTCAGCATCATTAAACTACTAAAAGAGTTGTGTCTGGGTGAGAATCAAAACTTCTTTTTTCGTACAAGGTGTTATGTCGGAGGGCCGGAGTCCGAAGGAAGAGACTTGAATCATGTAGTTAAGTGAATAATGTTTTACCAGGAGAAGACTCGGAATACCGGCATTAGAAGTGTCGATCAATCATTGTGTTAAATTTGGTGACAATTGACATATATACTCATATCCAATAACGGGCTGAGTAGGTACACCAACCGGACAACGCCACATTTCTAAAAACGTTCTCTTATATAAAACAATATAATTATTCTTCAGGGCACATACCTTAGCAGAGGCTTATGTTTAAAACATAACATAATAAACCTGTCCAAAACCTGCGCAAAGCGCTCCACGTCTTCCTTCCTAACGCGAACTGAGCGTCTAGTATGTTCAAATCGATGGTGCAGTCGTTAACGAATTCGTTTGCGAGTTATCGCGGAATTGTATGGAGATGATTGTGTCGACCGTGGCAGTTGTGCAAACGTTCCGCTGGTAGCGCTGTCTCGGTTTCCATACAATTCCGCGATAACTCGCAAACGACTTCGTTAACGACTGCACCATCGATTTGAACACACTAGACGCTTTGCTAAGGAATGGAATTCGCTACCGTTGTCAGTGGTCCTTGATAATGACAACCTAGGGCTCTTGTAAGCTAGAGTGATTATGCTGTTACTGAATTAATGAAATAAACTTTTGGCCTCATCTGTACTTTACATCAGGTAACAGTCACCAAAAACAGGTCAGTTTTGAACAATAAAAAAACGGCTCGATTGAAGGAAATTAAAAACTTGCTTATGTTACCGCTCGGTTGTCTCTATCTTGCTTGTTTTTTTTTTTCAATAGTACTTTTTGCGGGTCTTGTTTATTATAAGTAAAAAATGCGTTTAGCCACTAATGTAGAACGTTAATAAATAGTGTTAAATATCAAAATACAAAAGTGATTATTGCCTCAGTAGGCACGAAACACGATAATTTAAATAATGTTTCGGTAAAGTACGATAAAACGTTTTGCTTTGTAAATGTAGAATAGAAATTAGTGCTTAGTTAATGTAGGTTCAACGCATGTTGCTTGTCTGTTCCGAATCGCGTTATCGCTTCGACAACAGTTGCTATTTTACTAAATAGCACTTCATTAGAAGTTCTCCTATTCTATACGAAGATAAATTAGATTAGATTTAGTTTTGTTAATACGTTCAGTATTACCTGTACAACCTGTGCTCAACGTTTTGGTTTCAACTTTCAAGCACCACCGCAAGAAAACTAGCTTTTACATAAAAACACATCGGCATCAGTAAATCCGTTTGAACTCTACGATGACACAATCAGGCAGACGTCGGCTTCAAACTTATGCTACCCCTCTTTTTAAGTCAGTGGTTAAAAATAATCCTTAGGCGAAGGCTAGACGTTCAATAAATACGTCAAAATGCATGACGATAAGTTTTACGCGAGCGCACAAACCCATTATACATAATTATGAAATTAATGACGAAAAACTAAACAGAGTAACGAAAGTTAGGGATTTGGGATTAACGTTCACATCTGACCTTGAATTTCGGACGCACATAACCCTTATTTGTAAGAAAGCGTACAGAATGTTAGGGTTTGTGTTACGCAGATGTAAGGGTTTTAGTAGTATAAAGGCGATCGTAGCCGTATATAATGCAATAGTCCGTAGCAAATTAGAATGCAACTCAGTCATTTGGGCTCCACATGAAATTAAATATAATCTCATGGTGGAGCGTATACAAAATAAATTTGTGCGATTTTTATATTTAAAGCAATATGGTGTTTATCCTTTTTATCCCTTGATGTATCCTACTCTGTTCGTGTTGGGTATGGTCGGATGCAACGAACTGCGGGCTCGACGAGAGTTATGTTTAGCCACATACATATTCAAATTAATTAGGGGCAAAATAGTTAATAGTAGTGTGCTGAGTTGCGTGGGCCTGTGCGCGCCGGCCGGGTACGTGTGGCGGCGGCGCCGGCCGCGGCTGCTGGCCGAGCCGCGCGCGCGCACCGGCCTGCTCCGGCGGGCGCCGCTCGCGCGCGCGCTGCGCACCCTCAACCTAGTCGCGGAAAGCACGGATCTGTTTTTTTGCTCTTTGAATGAATTCACAAAATCTGCCCTCTACAATATCTGCTATAGGCTTGACATGTACGGTTAGATAGATAAGTTAGATGTAGTTACGCTATTGTCTTAGGCATAGTCCTGTAAAAATAGTTGTAAGAGTGTGTAATAAATAAAATAAATAAATAAAATAAATATTGTCATCCTTAAATATTTATCTCATGTCTGATTTATATTGATCATCTAGTCTTGCTATATTGATGGAAAATACACTGAATTCATGAACAGATTGTGATTCATCAGTACTCTCATATTGAATGATCACAATACTTATTGAACGTCTAGCCTTTGCCTTACGCTTGTGAACTTTGCAGCTATTATACCACAAAAATGTGCCAGCTTCATTTATTATACACTAGCTTTCCGCCCGCGGCTTCGCCCGCGTGGAACTCGGTTATATTGCGGTATAAAGCACAACTATCAGAAAACTTCTCGTTTAAAACGACACACAGCGCCATCGATCTATCATCTATCGATCGATCATCGACCGATATCGATCTATCATCGATTGATATCGATCTATCAAGCAAACTATATTTTTGTTTTCCCTCGGGAACATCATTTTTTTCCGGGATAAAAAGTATTATTTAATCCGGACTTCTATCTTTATGTCTGCAAAATTTCAAAGCAATCGGTTCAGTAGTTACGGCGTGAAAGCGGAACAAACAAACAAACAAACTCACTTTCTGACTTATAATATTATTTATTATTTATTATACATAAATGTACATAGTCATCACGTCTGTATTACCAAATGCAGAAGACAGAACACACGAAACGCTACATAGACAAAACCATGACTAATTCACGTCTCGTGGCCACTTTCAGCACATTTTGTTAGGTTTTAAGTTGGCAGGTATAATAGTGACAGATTGCTGGCCTTTCGCCTAAAATATACCTTAACCTATTTCCTTAGTCGCCTCTTAGAAGAAATGAAGAGATGTTATCCTCAACCAGACACCACACGGAATACACAATATCACTGGTTAGCACGGCAAAGCTTAGGCACGCCCACGATTTAAATATAAGTATTTTACCGTCGGAACATTTTCAAAAATAGCATAGGTAAGCCCGCCGTTCTTTTTTTGAAACCACCTAGCCGCCGACTGTCGGGTCAGAGTCGGCCATGTTTGCCGCTGTCATCTCGCTTGCGGTATGATTTAAATAATAAAACCACCAAAAATAGATACGTGAAAAACGAAAGCCAAGTTCAATACAAACATTATGCTTGGCTGTGGGCTTCGCCGCAAAATTAATGGATCTAAATGAGTGCCAAGTTCTATGCAAAATCCAAATTTGTATTTTATAGGAACAAAATAAAATTATGCACAAGTAACTATATTTCTTTGCTTTACTGGATACCTATAACAATTGCTGTTTTTAAAAAAAGGGTTTAAGAAAAATTTGGAGATTGCATAGAAATTGGAACTCATTTAAAATTCCATTACTTTTACGGCGAAGCCCACAAACAAGCATAATGTTTGCATCGAACTTAGCTCTTCTTTTTAGTTCTAAATTTGCAAAAGTTTGTTTTCACTTCTCATGCTCTTAAAGTGATTATTTAGTCCCTATATAGCGGGCCTAAAACTCCTTTTTAAGCTCTAGGGGCTAAAGTAATATTTTTTTAATTGGCATTAGAAACCTCTTAAACAGCCAGTCACCGTGTTTATGAACGTAGGATTATCGCCATTTTTATAGACGTAAAAATAACCTCAAAATGTCAATGAGGCTATTTCTACGTCTTTAAAAATGGCGGTAATTGTTACTCTGCCAAAAAACTTTTAAAAGTGATTTAATTTCGCAAAACACGATTATTGATTGCGAATAATAATTTATTTCCTTATAATACTTAATTATTAACACATTTTATTATGCATAGTGTAATAATAATAAGCTTAAAAATAGTTTAAAGTTAAAATCTGTTGGCTAAATATGCAAGCATTCAAAGCGTCACTTTAAAAAAAAAAAAAGAAAAACCGCGTTTTTTTTTAATTTTTCTTAGGTTAGATTAAAACATATTTGTACATGGAAAGCTTTGTTGTAATCAGTATTGTAATTTTTTATATAACAGAAAGAACGTCGTTTTTTTCCTCGCATTCAAAGTGAAAAGTAGAGTGTTTAACGCGAGACTAAACAACCATAATGACATTCGAACTATAGCCACCCTCGCTATGCTCGGGTGTCTAAATATCTCGTGACATTATGGCTTGTTTTAGTCCCTTGTTGATCAATCTACTATTAAGTACGTCAGTTCAGACTTAGGAGGTTACAAGCTTAAAAATAAAAAATCATCTATTAAAACTTAAGTATAGGCAAATTTTTAAATTCAAAATTAAATTAATGCATGAAATTTTTATATTTAATACTTTGGATGGATGTCAACGCGTTTTTCCATAATTATGTATTTTTTGTAAATTTGTTTGAACCTTTTTGGCAGAATCTGGCTGTATGACCATTGAAATTCTGTACGAAACATAGTTCTTGTTTGTGGTATATGATTAAAAAACGTGACAATAGACCTTACGCACTGGCGTCGGGCTTCTAACAGACTCTCGTTAGTAATATCCGCTTTACGGCCCTTATTTAATAATGTACTAAAATGGCAGTGCGGATTCAATTTTCTGTTTGAGCATGACTTTCATTCAATATTCAATCTTGTGTAACTATGCTGTAACACGGATTCGAGTAAAATTCTTAGATAGCTTTTTGCTTTTTTATAGAATTATTGAGGCTCAAGGTAACAAGTTGCGCAAGATAATGTCTTTCTTTCTTTTTCTTTCAAAGTCTTAGAAGGTAAAAAAAATGTCTGATGATAGCAGAACACAGCATACTTATCCGAAGTGCTCCGGTAAATGAGCTACTGTACCAAAGATCGCGGCTGAGTGTACGTTATCCGGATCAACAGCAAGCGGGCCGAGGCCCGCTCGTTAGTCATCAGATCCGTTCATTAATTAGAGGTTAGACACACACTCTTTGTTGTAGCTGCCGTAGGTGATACCTTATTTTGAACCATTAATGAAATTACTGTACTAGGAATTATGTTACTGGGTACATTAGCATGTACCCTTACCTTGCCAATAGCCACAATCGCATTATTAAAAAAGCAAATAGTCTGAAAAATGTGAAGTTCAAAATTATTCAAATCTACATATCTCAAAATTATTAGTCTTAAAAATATATTGCCGAAACTATTTAAGCTAAAACCATTATTTGAAACTCAGATGGATTAGGTACAAACATACAAGCTTATTAACTTCTTGCGTGTATTCTCAAATGGGGTACCAAATACCAAAAGAACACTAAAAGTTACAAAGACAAAACCGTGATTAATTCACATTCCGTAACCACTATTGGGACAATTTTAGGTTTAAAAATAGATGAAAGAGTTATAACAGTAGATTTAATACTTACTATATTTTGCATCAAAAGTTACCGAGGTGAAAACCAGTTTTGAACTGTACTTCCGAATTAGCACCGTCCTGCTTGCCCTACAGAAGTTTACATAGAAACCATGGACACACTTACCGGTTCGCTATTGATGAAGAAGGATAGGTTGGCCGCAGGGTTTGAGTTCTTGCTAAAGCATTCTGCTTTGAGCGTCATGCCGGCGCGGTAGCGGCGCTTCATTCCGATCATCACCGGGTCCGCCTGCGGCAGATCTGAGGACAACCAAACCAACCAATAAAATAACCTACTAAGTTGTTCTTCAATCTCACAATTCAGATATTTCAGAGGGAGCCATGTACGTTTTTTGTACGCAAGTTTGTCACCTAACTCCTCCAAAGCGACTTCATAAATTTGGATGAAATCAGATGAGTATATTTCAGTGGGTTTCTGAATTGTTTGAAAATACAATTGGATCACTGCTATTGACGCTGTTGTTAGTAAGACAAGACAACAATTGACGGGCCTGCTATTATTAAAGGCATAACCTGTTTTAATTAACCGAATAGGTAATTAAGAAAACCATGTGAAGCCAAGGGGATCGCTTAAGCTTAATACAAAAACTAAAGCGCAATTATTTGCCACAATGCCAGGAAGACCTCTTTCAAAGTTTAATAGGTAAGTCTCTGATACACGTGACATTAGTGAGGACAATTTTCAATCTAACAAGGTAACTCCAGGTGCGAGGGCTAGTGACCTGTAATGCTTGAGCCAATTAGATCCCGCCATTATGCACAGGTGCTTACGCTGCCCGCCGAAAAACTTTTCACGTTACTAACCTTAGGTGGGCCTGCTAAAGTGAACAATAATCCATTAAAGAGCCGCTGACCTTCCAAGTTTCGACGGCTCCAATCGAGTCAGGGTTTCGTAAACTAAGAAAAGTTGTTTCTGGTATGTACACAGCAATACGAAATGGTCCAGTATTTGTACGATACTATTATAGTACCTATGGTAAGCACTTTCATTGCGCAAAGAAAGAAAATTAAAGTTAAAACCAATGTAAAGGAACTATGTCACTCTGCCTTTGAGCGGTAGAGAGAAGCTATCACAGTAAGAGAAATGTATGAAAACGATATCCCTAATAGTTGGATTTATATCTGTATACTAGCTGTGCCCGCGACTCCGTCCGCGTGGAATAGTGAAAAAAAATTCCCGTCTTTTCCCACATTTTCCACTATTTCTTCGGTCCTATTGGTCGCAGCGTGATGTTATATAGCCTAAAGCCTTCCCCGATAAATGGTCTATCCAACACAAAAAGATTTTTTTTAATCGAACCAGTAGTTCCTGAGATTAGCGCGTTCAAACAAACAAACAAACTCTTCAGCTTTATTATATTGGTATAGATATAGCTTTTACACAATGAAGCGACATAGTCTATTGTGACATTTGTTCAGGTGAAATTAGCACTCAATTTCAAGAAGATAATAAATAATATGCCTATTCGCTTTAATATTGATTTCTTCAAAAATTCAGTGAGAGGCCGTAACTCAATAACCTAAGTAGCGATTCACAATATTTAATGTATATCTATATTAATGTTGAACGTAACATATAATCAGAGATCGGAAAAATTTGCGACATTGTTTGCAATAATGTGGACATGACTCCAAAATTAATCAAAATGTCAATTAATTATTCATTGAAATATAATTTGATTTTTGGAGATAATAGTTTATTTATAAAGTGCTTATAAGCACGTAATACTAAAATAACTTAAAAAAAAACACGTTACGACGACGATGAATTACATTAATAATTACTAGCAAAAGGTTCGTATTTAAAATCTGTATCGTTTCCGTAAATATTTATAATTATAAATATAAATATAAATATAAATATAAATATAAATATAAATATAAATATCACTGGACAATTTTTACACCAATCACCTAGTCCCAAAGTAGTAGTAGTAGTAATTATACTTATTATAAATAAATAACTATTTGGAAAAAATACTGTCAATTTTTTTAAACCAATACTTTGACTATTTTTTGCATTTGTTTACTAGGAATCAAATTTTATGTCAAGTACAAAATGTTAAAAAATGATACCAGAACTGGCTGCGAAGCGTGAAATAGTTATAATCATGATTATGTCTATTTCAAATTTCGTGTGCTCTGCCTACGCCATTTGGGAACGTAGACGTGATTATATGCATGTATGTATGTATGTAAAAAATTAATTAACCGAATAACATTTTGATTAATTTTGGAGTCATGTCCACATAATTGCAAACAATGTCGCAAAATTTTCCGATCTCTGCATATAATGGACCCGTACATTGATTGAAAATTAAGAATAGATTCAAGTTACACCTCCTCAAATGTTAACTCAGCATAAAACAGTAGACACTAATAAACTCCGCGTTACCTTCGAACCGTTAAAATAGGCCCTGGCTCAGTCTTGCACGACAACATCTGATAAAGGGTCTTACGCACAACATTAAATCATTCTTAACAATGTCCTTAGCGTTCCCGAAACTTAAGGGTCATTTTTTGTTAGAATTATACCCGTTTATGGAACCCCTGGCATAGTTCTGTTGAGAAATAATATTAATTTCTACGTTCTAAAACTAAATCATAATCACTTTTGATAAGCATTGAAATTATAAAGAAACTAGAGCATCAAAAGGTATAGTATAAATGAAAACGACGCGTTGTAACATAATTTTATTTAACAACTAGCGACCCGACCCGGATTTGTACGGATGCAATACCGATTTATATATACTACAAAACTACAGGGTGAAATCGGAGACGTAATCAGAAACCACATTTTCCGATAGAGCTGCCCTAGGTAAACAGGAGATTAGTGGTTATCGCAATTAATCAGACCCTCAATTAATTAAAACAAAATAAGAATATCAATCCCTACCTATCATCTGGTTACCCTACTCGGCCCAGACCACGTGACTTGTTTACGATATTAAACAAGTGTGTGTAAACACACACTTCAAAAGGTTTAGAGTCTTTAAATGGGGTAACCATGATTTACTGCATTGGTGATTTAATTAAGGAGAAAAATTAACAAAAACTAAACGGTTTTTGTTTCGTAGGACTAGTGCATTTAAATAGCAATCAATTAACAAGCCCAAAAAAGTAGTTTCTGATTACGTCTCCGATTTCACCCTGTATACTATAACTTTATATTCTCGTACCTATTAAAAAAAATCCGCAACAAAATCTGTTGCGTAGTTTGAAATATCTAAGCATAGGTACATAGAGACAGACAGCGGAAAGTGACTTTGTTTTACACTATGTCCTGATAGCGATTTGTACTTATTTCATTTATTTAAAGCTGTTTTAACCTAGTCACTCTACCTTAGCTGAAATGAATCGATAAAGCATAATTTGCTATTGTATCTGGAAATACAATTTGAATACAGAAGTAAGTATTGGCCATAACACTAATGTCTTAATATTCTACTCTACGGTACTGTGGAAATATGTTTATGTAATGTTTAAGTTATGTTTTGGGAATAGGTCCCGGAACCCCTTTAATATCCCGATATAAATTAATTTTGTTAAATTACTATAAAAGCACGTATTTCGTGATATGCAGAGATAACTAGCAAGTCAGCGAAAGACGGAAATAACATCAGGCGCGAAAACGAGTATCGTTTTCCGCATGCTTTTACTTTCATGAGGAATGATCTACTAGCATTCTACAAGTTGTCAGACTTGTGTATTTCTCTGTCTTCTGATTAGGATATTAGAAAACTAGTAATGTTAGCCATTCACTTAATTTTTATACCTACAATTTTCTTCGTAATTGATTAGAGACCTAAGACATAATTAAAAATGTACATCGAAAAAAAGACCCCAATAGTCATCGATATTTATATTATTATATTAAAACTAGCTGTGCCTGCGACTCCGTCCGCGTGGACTTAGATTTAACTCTGGCTACTAATAATAATAACTCTGATTCTCAGATACTGTCTGTTCATTTGTACGAATTAATATCAAGAAAAGAAAGTGAACTTGAACGCTTTTGAGCAAAATACACGAAACGCAAAACACATACACGATACGTTTTGTGAAACTCGGAACGTGCAAAACCAATGGTTATATTTTGGGTGTTTTATAGGAAAAAGTTAACTTTGAGTATTAGATATAACAATTAGTTATAAAGCTTCTCTGTACACGATGTTACACGTGGAGCCGGCGAGAATTAATGCGTAGAGTTTTCTAGGGTAGGGACCTCTTCGACGTACTACTTACGCCCAGGTCCACGGCTCCCCTTGGTCGTGCTGTCGGTGCGGTGGCGGCGGCCACTTCAGTCCCAGGGAAACGGCCTTTTTTTTGGGCGAAGGGAAAATGCTTTACGCATACCGCCACGTCTTGGGGACGACGCGACGTTTATGTAGGGATTGTAGGGCTCTCCTCACAGGAAGGCATACCCATTAAAAACCCACCGGTGGTTCCAGCCCGCCAGATTAACAGGCGTCGGGGGGTCCCTAGGGATGCACCAGCTCACTTTTTCGTCGCGTGGGTGATATTCATCGACGAACTGAAGTAGGCTGCGTCGTCGGCGAAAACTCCCAGTTGGACGTCACCGATCACCGGAGATTCGTCGATGAAGAGAACATAAAGGGCCGGTGACAGACAGCTTCGCTGTGGGACGCCCGCTAGGATGCGGCGCTCCGTTGAGGTAGCATCTTCCACCGTCACGACGTGTCTTCTGTCATTTAGGAAGGAGGCCAGAGCGCGGACGATTCTTCTTGGAGATGGTAATGCAGATAGTTTGAATAACAGCCCCTCATGCCATACCCTGTCGAACGCCTTTTTGCCTTGAACGCCTTGCTCCTTCCGGTTTCTCGGCTCGGCCAGGACACTTCCTGAAGCACTCTCGTTAGCTGCAGGGTTCTGAAGCACGCTCTACGAAAGCCGAACTGTTCGGGGCGCGGTGCCATGTGTGGTTGCAGATGTTTTAGCATTAACCTTTCGAACACCTTGGCGGTGGTGCTGAGGAGCGCGATCGGTCGATGACTCTCCGGTTTCTGTAGATTCTTCCCGAGGTTCTAGGCCGTCGGGAAATCGCTGGTGCGCGTGACTCCGTTTAAGATTCTAGTCATCGCCGCGATGGTGCATCGCGGTAGATGTCGCAGGGCCATGTTCGGGATCGTGTCGACGCCAGGTGTTTTTCTTTGGGTTAAATCTCTTTAGCTCCCTTTCCACTTCACTGGGCGAGACGATAACCGGGTTATCATGGCGGGTCTCGATGGGTAGGGTGAAGTATCTCTCCAAGTATTCGCTGACTGCTGCTGTGTATTCGGCGTCGTCCCATGGGTTCGGTTGCAACTGCTTCTCGAGGCAATCGGCGAAGATCTCCACCTCGTCCTCCGCTTTGTACCACATTTGGCCGCCCCGATCTCGCAGTGCTCTCGTTGGCGTCGGTGTTGCGCTCTGCTGTTTTCACAGCCGGTCGATGGAGAAGACGTCTCCGTCTACTGACGCGATGTGGCTCTACCAGGCCTCTGTAGCATGCAATTTCAGTTCTTCTTTGACCTTTTCTACCAGGGTCTTTAGGGAAGGGCATCTAGTCAGCTGCCACCGCCGCCTCAGTTGGCGGGTACGCTGTATGAGATCCTGGATCTGGGTTGGGAGTGAGTTTCTCCTCTCGGTTTCCGGAACAGTGTGTGTAGCTCGACTAAGCGACTTCTGGATGTTGGCGGCCAGTGTGTTGGCGGCTTCTTCCACATCCTCAGCGGATGTAATCGGTCTGGTCTGGGATTTCTTCTCCAGAGCTGCTGTTGATGCGTCTTCCCGGCCACCGTTCTATTGTGGTTGCAGTGGACTTCAGCGTTAGTAGGACTGGTATGTGGTCGGATGCCAAGTCAGGGAGTGCCTCCTAAGCTGCACCATCTCAGCAGTCACTTTCTTGCTAATTGCGAAGTATATGACCTGCTCAGACCCGCTCGCAACGCAGTAATTGGTCTGTTCTTTGAGTCCCAAGACTGCGGCTTTGTGGATCGCCCTTCCTTGTTGGCCATGCCACGCCAAGTTCTGCTGTGATGTTGGCCGGTGATGCCGCCGGTCTGTAGGCTGCATAGATCCGTAGTTGACGGCCCTCCAGTAGGGCGTCAACTTCCAAGATGTTCAGGGGGTTGAGTTTTTTAGGTTGGCCGCGGTGGAGCTCGCGGCGGGCTTTATAGTAGTGCTTGCCGCGCCTGTGCAACGTCCAACTTAAAATGAACCCAATTTTGTACGATTTAGTATATTACTGCCAGCTCATCTTATGTTGGACTTTTTTTTCGTGTGTTATCTATTTTTTTTTTCATTTGCAAGTTCCATGTTATCATTTAAAGGACTATAAATTACAAATTTTCAATGCTTTCACTGAAGTTTTCTATAAACCAACAACGATACTTTCAAACACTAATCGATAAATTCTTGAAATGGACGTAACTTTTTTATTTGTGAACCGATTTAAATAAAATATACCCTATATGTTAATCTGAAAAAATGCCTATACGTCAGTGAAAACCGCAACCTTCTACGTTAAGCCGTTTTCGAGATTAGCGCGCACAAACAAACAGACAAACAGACAAACAGACAATAATTCTAAAAATGATTGTTTTGGGTTCTATTACGCTAATAAATAGCCCTGGTAAGAGTTTTTCTCAAATATCTTCAATGTACAGACACGGACTTGTTACAGATTTATTATATGTATAGATTTTGGATGGATACGTGCCTGAGTGATCAAGGTATGACTGTGGACTAAAAATGAGAGAGTTGACCATCAAATGCCTATACCCAACGATTAAGTGTTGATCGCATCGTCGGAGAAGGAGTTGCAGAGAATAGTTAACATTGTATGAGGTGCATTAGAAAGGAAATGTACGAAAGTTAATGTAAGCAAAACGAAAGTTATGGTGTTTGAAAAAGGTGATTGTGGGAAAGAAAGTGAGAATATGATTGCGAGTGAAAAAATACAACTAATAAAAGAGTCTGTTTATCTGGGATCGGCAGTTATGAAGGATGGGAACTTTCAAAGTTATATTGAAAGAAGAGTGAATGTAGGAAATAAAGTCAATGAAGCACTGCGCGCCTTCGTGAGCAGTCAGAAAGTGTCGAAAAAAGCTGACACACGTCACACGTCTGACACAGAGGAGTGCTCGTTCAAACACTAATGTACTAATAGCGGAAGATGAGTATGGCAAGCGAAGCATAAAAGTAGAATAAATGCAGTAGAAATGAGATGGTTAAGAAGAATGAGAAGTAGAATAGTGACAGGTTGCTAGCCTGTCGCCTAAAGCATACCTAAACCTATTTCCTTAGTCGCGTCTTACGACATCCACGGAAGAAATGGAGTGGTGTTATTCTATTCCGACATCACACGGCAAACTACTAAACTTTAAAGTTGGTGTCTTTATAATTTATCTTTGGTGAACAGTGTAATCTTTGTAAGTATTAAATCGACACTATACGTATTCAATTTTAGACGAGAAACGAGGCTCACACCATGCATGAACGGATTTAGTTATGCGATATGCTAATTCTGCTGAATACCAACCACACTGCTGGAAACATTCATCTGTAGAGCTGGCATTCGTAGCTGCGCATCCAAATCAATTTTATGACCGTTTTACAATTGAGAAGCGGTAGCTGCGAGCATCTAACGAGCCTTGACAATTATGGCTAGATTTCCATGAACAAACGTTAGATCCAAAATGACTCTTTATTTAAAGACTCATTTTTCTATGGTAAGCCAGACATAGACTACAATCGCATAGAGTCATATACAAAAAGCTCCCGGAAAAACCTAACCGATAAAAACCGCGTTAAATCAAAATTTGTTGGGCACTTTTTGAGCTTGTCACAGTCAGGTAGGCACATGCAGCGAGGAACTATTTCATATTCGTATAATAATTAATAAGTGACCCGCTTTCCCCTGGGTGCTCAAAAAAAACTAATGTTGAAGAAATGCCAAAGTGTATTGTACAACTGACTAACATTACATATGTACAGTCGAGTTCATAAATATATGAGCAGACAAATACCAAATATGTACCATGTATGTATGTAAATATGTTTTGCACCTTATTGCCAACGTCATAAAGGTGTACAGATATTTTTGAACCCTCAGTTTTGCTCATAATATTATATTAATGAACTCGACTGTACGATGAATTCAGGGGATAGAATAGAAGCGTATGGCGCTCTATTGTCTGTGCTTACATTGCGAAGAATGAGCGTCTATTTTGTGTAATGTCTAGACGCTTATTCTTTCCATTAGTGACTTACCTACGACGTACATGTGGGTATGCACTTGCGCTGTCTGGAAAGAAGGCGCGTCCGCAGAAACTTCGCAAGTGTAGCGTCCGCCCGCCGTATGCGTCGCAGCAGTTATCGTCAACTGCTTTGCGTCGGTCTCGTCACGCTAAGACCACAAAAATATACCATTTAGATAACTATTTTCGATAATTAAATACAGTTTTTTTTTGTTTTTTTTTTTAATAAGAAAAAGCATTCCACTAAACGATATAAACAGTTGGCAAAAACCCAGTAGACTTAAAAATATCGTCAAAAGTTACTAAAATTGTTTGCATCTTACACTGATCCTATGCAATGCATTATACTATACCTCACGTAACATAGCACATTAACATGACGCCTGTATTCCCAAAATGGTGTAGTCTAACACTAGGAATGTACATTCTGTTGTACATTGTTTGTTTGATTGTTTCTGGTGTACCTAAACTGAAACACCCAACAGAACATTTTTTACTGCTTCCTTCCTTTGCTAAACTATTTGAACATACGATAAAATGTGGGTAGTAAAAAAACCTTCTTATCCTGTCATGTCTGATATGAAGTTGGTTTACATTTATACCTTACTTGTTTAGGTAGTTAAAACAATATAAACAACCTTGACGTGTCTTTTTTAACCGACTTCAAAAAGGAGGAGGTTCTCAATTCGACCTAATTTTTTTTTTTTTTTTTTGTGTGTAATGTTACTCGATATCTCGAAAACCCGTGGACCGATTTACAATTATTATTTTTTTAATCAAAAGGGTATAACTCGAAATTGGTCCCATTGGAACGACACCAGGATCTGATGATGGAATCTTGGAGAAATCGAGGGAACTCTTCAAATTTTATATGGAGATGTACGGCGTTTTCGGTTATTTGTCGATGAAGTCAAGATTTTACATTCAGTAAACAGAATACTTTCAAAATATTGCTAATTTGAAGTCGGTTTTTTTTGTTTAAAATTATATTTAAACATACACTTTATATGTAAATCGAAATCTTTACATTTCACAATTTTGATATGAATAAATCATTTACTTTCATAATTGAATTGTATAGTGTAACGATTTTCATTTTTAGTCTATGTATTTCAACAAAAAGACATGTCAAGATTGTACTACTACCTCAACAGTTAAGGTATAGTTAAGTAGGTACCTAAACCGCCAGAGTATATTTGACAGTCAGTAAGGTGCGAAATGGAATTAGAGATCAAAAATGTAAACAAACGTGTTGCCATTGCAATAAAAGCAAACGCAATTAGGAAAACTTAAAATTAGATAATTAGGTACGCTAGATAAAAATGAGTACAACTAATTTATAAGCAGAATAAAACCGTGTGAACATAATATATGTAAACATTTAAATGAACAAAGGAAATAGCACATCTTTTTTAAATTGCAAATTTGATTATTTTATAATTATGTCACTGGCAATGGTTAGAAATTGTAAACATTTGGTTCGTATTTTTATTTGTATTTTATTTTATATAATTATAATTAATTGTCCAGTAAAACTGATGAATCGATGAAATATTGTTCAATTTGCAATGGACGACACTTAAAAGATCGTGGGTAGA
>BHDV01042941.1:71720-92612 GCA_005406045.1 Adoxophyes honmai | reverse complement strand
CCTTTAGCAAATATCTACATAAACAGAAGTTTCCTTTCGGGATATAGCTAATTTGAAGTCGGTTTTTTTTTGTTTAAAATTATATCTAAGTAGATTTTAAAAGAGTTTCCAATGACAAAAGCGAAGACTTTATTTTCTTTTTTACATTAATGAAAGAGTTTGAAATCTTATTTCTTAAAATTCCATTAATGCAGTTAATTTTTGTTTAATAATTAATAACGAAAATAGAAAATCGGATAGGTTTAGTAATTAACTACAAACAAAGAAAAATATACTCGATTATGAAAACAGCAAATAAACTCTGGTTTGACAGTTAATTACGAAATGGCGAAATAATATTCTGTTTGGGTACCTAGCCAATTACGAAACCGTAATTATGAAAAGGCATTTGAGAGACATTGATCTAATACTACTACGTATAGATTTGACATCGCCTCATCACGTATTGTCCCACTCAGGTGCGGCCAACCGGCCGCATTGCATCCGCACTGCATCCGCACTGCCAATAGTCGCTCGCCTGCTCTCGAGTTGTGAACGAGTCGTGGTGAAAGGCATTTAAATTGCCCTCGTGCGTATTAGAAGGTTGCACAAGTAATTCCACCAATACTGCGAAGTGCGAAGGAGTAACTTTCCATCGCTGAGTAACTAAATTATCACTTTAAACCATTTTTAAACATTATTTCGATGAAAATATTTACTAGACGCCATGTTGCGTCATTTGTCATAGACTAAAAATATAAGATAAGACATTCCGTGTATAGATAGGGTAATAAGTGACGGCCACATGTATTTGAATTTTTTATAACTTTTATAAGATAAAACATATATTACGTGTTTATAAATTAAAAAATCCGGCCAAGTGCGAGTCGGACTCGCGCACGAAAGCGATAATAAAAACTTGAACTTTATTCCATAGTATCTCAGCGTTGGTTGATCTAACAGAAAAGTTTACTTGACGTTTTATGCTTATTTTGATGACTTCTGCACGGTTGCCTAAACAGAAAATAAAATTTTGCGAAAAAAAAACTTGAACTTTGAGACCCGATATCAAGGCACTGGTTAATCTGAGAAAAAAGTTTATTTGACGTTTCATGCTTATTTTGATGCGTTCTATTCTATTTTATTGACAAAAAATAAAATCATTTTTGTCCTGACCGCCCTTTACTATTTTCTGACCCATGCTAGATAATATATTATCTATTATTAAAATTATCGGTCAACTTATTTAAATTTGTGTTACTATAATAGGGCTACCCAATTAAATAGGCGGAATATTCGATTAATACGCGACCGAATGAATCTCAGCAATAAAGTGTCGCGTCTACATGACGGCGACGTTGCATCTAATCTATGACTCGTTAGCCCCGCCCCACGCGCCCCGCGCTGTCGGGCTTGCCCCACAGACTTTGTTCGCGTTGTCACTTCTATTACCTATACTTCAATGTTGAGAGATTCGCTGCTCCTGTGAAATTTCCATCTCACACTATGATCGATTTCACAAAACGCAATACACCAGGAAATGGAGAATAATTGAGGCATTCAGCAGTAAACGGCTGCTACTAAGTGACGGAATTTAGAGGTTGTAGTAAACTACAGATTTATGCAAACGAAATTTATACCATTATACCACGTATTCAGTATGCAAACGTTCGCTGCTCTGGGTACGTGCCGTACAAAGCGTATTTAAGCAATGTATTCGTAAGAGCATTAATTAGAAACTGGTGCTTCCTGACGGCTCGAATAAATACCTAAACTGTTGCAAGGAGATGAAAGTACCTTTTGTTTATCGAAATTGTAATACGATACAGGCTACTTCAATTACATTACAATAGGTAAAAATAATTATGAGATATTATCATATTAGAATTAGAAACTTGAAAATTTGCACAGCGTTTCCTTTTATAATGTAGGGGAGCACTACAAAAGGATTTTTTTTTAATTTACCCCCTGAGCCTTACGGCCGAAGGGGAAAAACGGGGGGTACAAATTTAGTATGAAACTGACGTTTTTGAAGTTATTCGGATTAAATTCAGTATGAAGGTTCTTCCTTGGGGGTCTAAAAGGAAGACGCAAAGTTAGTATGAAAGATTTCTGATTTGCCTGTAATTCAACATTGAAGCATGGACGAAGTCGCGGGAAAAAGCTAGTAATAAAGTACGTACGTGATATCCTTGGCTCCATATCTAAACAATGATTAAATGACAACTCAGAGCTCAGAAATTGGCTTCTCGAACACAAGTTTCTTAAATTTAATACCAAAATGTAATATTTTATTTTCATAGTGTAATTTTATTGTTGGCACTCAGTGACATTTACTATATTTTTTATTTGATGAATTTTAGATGACAAGTAAAAAAAGGGTAAATTTTAATGAAATTTATGTATGTAATCTTTAAGGATCTTCATAGATCAAAGCTTTCATCCGGGGATTTTTGGGAACGATAAGTATTACATTAGGTATACTTACATGGGCGTAGCCAGGGGGGGGGTTTGGGGGTTCAAACCCCCCCCGAAAAGTTCAGGCTCCCATACAACAATCGTGTTTTTTTGTGTCCGACTCGCACTTGGCCGATTTTTTTTTCGTCAAACCCCCCCCGAAACTAAATCCTGGCTACGCCCGTGTATACTTACGTATACGTCTCACTAATCGCTCTAAACCGAATGAGTAAAGTATTATATCCGTACCTTTACCGTCAAAACGAGCGAAATCTGAGGAGGCTCTATTATTTTCTCATCAACAACAACGTCTAAAATTTGCTACATAATACCTTGTTTTTAACAAGGGTACTATGTCAGCTTTATACAATGCATGTAAAACGTGTTATTAATTAATGCGAGCGAGTATTTTAAATTTTTAATTACTCCCATCTTAGGCTAGCCTTGTGTAATAACAAACTTCACATAAAGTGATACATTACAAAATATAAATCTAGGGCGCCACCTGAGCACGGTTAGAGATGAAGAACCGCCTAACGACGCGCGCCATGTCAAGGAGTACACTAGTAACTATTAATACCTAGTAATAAGTACAGTCTGCCGCTTCTGTAATACTATCTTCAACACTCTGGAACTATTTATTGTTTGTGTCCGAGTTTTAACAAAAACGGGACCCTACTGTACTAAGACCTCGTTGATTATCTATCAACAGGTTGTATCTCAAGAACTGATACCTTACTAAATTATACAATGTACTTTTATTGCCGCTGTGACAACAAATACTAAAAACAAAATAACATAAAAATGTAAGGCGGCTTCCGTACAACAAACGCTAGCTTTTCCCACTTAGCAACAGATAGGCACTTGAAACATTAAAAGAATACACAATAACAAATAATAAAATTAAAATAAAGTGAATATTTAAGGACGCTGTCATACAAGCTGGTTTGTTCATGTAGAGAGGATGGATGAAAGAAGATTGACTAAACAGATCTATGCTGGAAGTGTGAATGAATGTCTTGGGAGGGGAAGACCTAGACCAGTGATTCCCAAAGTGGTCCAGGTGGACCCCCAGGGGTCCACGGGAGATTCGACGGGGGTCCACGCTGGTGCTGGGAAAAATTTGCGTACTTCGGAATTTGGTACAAATGTAGCAGCAGGGGGTCCACCGAACCCAATAAAAGTTTGGAAGGGGTCTACGAGTAAAAAAAGTTTGGGAACCTCTGACCTAGACGGACGTTCCGTGACCAAATCTTGGACGTTTTAGAAACAGGTTAGGTCAAGAATACCCGAAATCGACGAGCATGTGTGAAGAAACTAAGGGTCAATTCGCACCGAGACAAGACGCGACGAGACTCGGCGCGACGATACATGACGCGGCCAGTGGTTTCGCGCTACGCAGCGCGTCGCCGCGCTACGTCTCGAGACGTAGCGCGACGTACCTGTATGCTCATAAAGAAATATAAACTTTATCGCGTATCGAATAAAGTATATTTTGAGTTGGCAGCGCTACGCGCGCAGCACCGCTCCCGCACACCGCGCGGGGGGCGGCGTAGTGCGACGTAGCGCTACGCCGCGCGGCGCTGCGCTACGTCTCGAGGCGCAGCGCTACGCCACGCTACGTATTCTGTATACTGACAATGAAATATGAACCTTATCTTGTAACAAAGTATGAAAGTATATTTTGAGTTGTTCTATTAAAATTTTCGTGCAGCGCCGCGTCGCGTCTCGTCTCGGTGTGAATTGACCCTAATGAACGTGGATGAAGCAAAAGAGGTATGTTAGGCTTAGGATCTTAGCAAGTGGAGCAAAGTGGGCTCTGCCTACCCCTGTGGGAAAGAGGCGTGACCACGTGACGGTATGTTATGTACAGAGATCGGAAAAATTTGCGACATTGTTTGCAATTATGTGGACATGACTCCAAAATTAATCAAAATGTTATTCAGTTAATTAATTTTTTACATACGTACATACACACATATAATCACGTCTACGTTCCTAAATAGCGTAGGTAAAGCACACGAAACGTGAAATAGACATAACCATGATTATAACTATTTCACGCTTCGCTGCCACTTCTAGCATCATTATTTTAATTTTGTACTTGACATATAGTTTGATTCCTAGTTAATAAATACAAATGTTTGTTAAAATATTGGTTTATAAAAAAAAATTGTCAGTATTTTTTTTCCAAATCGTTATTTATTTATAATAAGTACATAAATATTTACGGAAACGATACCCATTTTAAATACGAACCTTTTGCTAATAATTATTTATGTAATTCATTGTCGTCGCAACGTCATTTTTTTAAAGTTATTATAGTATATACGTGCTTATGAGCACTTTATAAGTAAACTATTATCTCCAAAAATTCAAATTATATTTCAATGAATAATTAATTAACAGTATGATTAATTTTGGAGTCATGTCCACATAATTGCAAACAATGTCGCAAATTTTTCCGATCTCTGGTTATGTATGTATGTCATACAAAAACGCAATTTTTACCGTCTTTTGTTCGATATTAATGAAGGTTACTAAAAAGTACCTGTAAATGTACTCGTAGTTACCTACTCGAGTTTTTAAGTGACTTCAAAAAAGGAGGTTCTAAATTCGGCTGTTTTTTTTTAAATGTATGTTACCTCATTCCTTCTATTACGGTTAGGGAATGCAATCCCGATCCCGCGAGATCTCGATCTCGCGAGATCTCGTGTAATTTTTCGGGATCAATCCCGACGCATCATATGATGAGATCCCGTTCGAGATTGACGGGATTGGGCGGCAATGGTCAGCGGCGCTACACATGTCCACTCGGCGTGCAAAATAAAACGCTTCAAGAGGAATTAGAAGAAACTCTGCGAGCGTCTAAAACTCCTTTTGCACGTATATCCACATCCACGAGCTTAGACAAATTATAGTCTACCATAAAAATAAATGGATTTATTTGAGTGTGGAGGAACAAGGGGGCAATTTTTGCAGTTTGCATAATAATATAATTGCTTCGCCACGCTGTTGCCAACCAGTGTTGAGTCGGAGAGGGCATTCTCGGCAGCGGGGTACATTGCAAAGGATATTAGATGCCGTTTAGCAGATGACACTGTTAATACCCTTTGTTTTTTAAGGAGTTATATTCAAAATCACTCGTAACGTAAGTAACTACTTCCTAATTCTCTTGAAATATGCTTATTGTTTTGATTACCTAATTTACCTATGTTAATTTCCTTAAATCCTGATAATTATTTAGTTGGTAAGATTAAAGAGCAAAGGTCTTTATTTTCTTTCGAGTAATATTATGTCGTTTTAGTTAACCTCACTATCACAAACAAGCAGGTTTAGCTTTTCAGCCATCCGAATTTAACTTTTTTTATACTAAGTAAGTAAGTAAAAAACTCTTTATTGTACAAAAAATAAATAAAAGACTACAATATACTAGACGAGATCTCGAAAATTCCGAGATCTCGCGGGATTGACATTTCTAATCCCGCGGGATCTTGAATTTGCAATCTCGAGTCGAGATTGCATTCCCTAATTACGGTTGAACCGATTTCGATGGTTGTTTTTATGTTTAATACGAAATGGTTTCTTTGGGATTTATGCTTTAAACTAATACTACTTTACACCTATTGCTAATTTAAAGTCGTTTTTGTTAAAATTATTATAAAATCAGTATCGACATGCAAAATCGCTCCAAAACACGTAATTTGTGATTAAACACCCTGCTAATGTTTTAATGTGCAATGTAATTTAAAATGTACATCCATAATGACAAATAAAGTACTTAGTCGTTGTGATGTGACCAAAGTAACAAACTAAAGAGAAACGGAAACCTCTGTTAATAATAAATATGTAATCTGACCCTTACCATTCGGCTTATGGCGTTCAGTAAAGTCCACATTCATTGCACACTTTGGCGTGTCATACAAAATTAGGTAGACACGGCTCCAATAAACTTCATAATATGTCCCCAGTTTCATTACAACCTGTACCGCATCCAAAAGTTGTATTTTGTTTTCAAAAAAGATCAATTTTATGTTGATACTGTTTTACTAACTTTACATTTTCTTACATTTGTATTTTTAACTAAATTACATAAATACTTACTGTTATTATTGTTAAATACCAACAAGCGATTGTCCACATCTCTGTCCTCGTGGAAATTGCAAATCGCTATCTCGCTATGACTTTTATGGGATAAAATAGAGCCCATGTCCTTCCTGGGGATTCAAGCTATATCAAACTGTTATGTCGGAATTGTTACAGAGGTAAAAGACAAATAAACATATCAGTATGCAATTTTGGTGTCCACTAATATATTCGGTTCGAGTATTTATATTATCTTGTCTATTGTATGGAACTAAATAACGCAACTTCTTGTATAAAATTTATATTACATTATATTATGTCGAATAAATATTGTTTTAAATAATAGGCAGGTGTGAGGTAGCTCGGTCGATACGATTTTACTATTCGATACGATTTGCAAACAGCGCAAAACTCTCAAGACTAAGTTCAAACATGAAATTTCAGTTTGACCAAAAACTTACTTTTAACTGTCATTTAAAGAAGTTTTAATAATCTAAGTTACAAAAGCTTCCTACTTCGGTTACAAATGTAAGCTAATTCAGAGGTAAAAACCTTTGTATAAATTGTACCTGAAACCCTCGATATCTATAGCGACTGTCCCTGTAATTACCGGGCGCTGCTCGACACGTCCATACGCAGTTTGTCTGCGCGGTCGTAATCCAGCCCGGGATTAGGCTGTGGCGTTCCTTTTATTGCGTGGCGTGTTTACGTATTGGCCGGGATCGGAGATCAGTGTGTCTTAATCATTTAGACTACCATGAAACTATTTCAACGACATCTAATTCGACTAATCCACATCTCCGTGTAGCGTCAAATTTAGAATAACACCTCTCCATTTGTTACGTGTGTTTGACGTACGTGAGTAAGTACAGATTAGCGTGCTCTGTCTATCCAAATATATACAACAGTGATTTTTATGTATGTATGTGTAATTAAAATAATAATGTCTTTAAAGCGTCCTCGCAGCCTAGCTTTAAGTAATCGGGATCGTAACATACTTTAAAAAGAAAAGATTTCGACAAATTGAGATCTTCCTTATATTTTGGAAGCCTATTACCTATAACACGCCGTCAATGTCATAGTTAATTAATTTTGATTAATCAAGTTGGTGTAAACCTATATACGTAATTGGAGCTTCGTTAATAAAGAATAGCAAGAATTAATAAATTTCTAAATTCTAACCTTAAAGAGAGAACTATCTTATTTTGACTCATCTTTTTCGTTCTTTATCTGCTATTGATGAGCGTTTCACAATTTGGGTAATAAAAGCCATACTTGAGATTCGAATCGTAAAATTTTATTGAAGGCAATTATTAGGATCTCTCTGAATTCTTCAACCGCAGGATCAAATACACGAATATTAAGAGATGATAAATTGCAAGCAATTTTTTGTCTGTGTAATAACGGAAACCTTTTATTGAACCGCAAAAAAAGAGTGAAACTTAGCCAAAAGATAACGTCGCTTCAGAAAATAGTGTTATCGGAGAACCATGTGAATAATAGCCTCGCTCAGCCCCAAAGCCCATGTAAGGATTAAACGACTTACCCCGGAGATCATTTGATCTTTTATTATGTATTTACCAAACCTAGAATACAGCCCGAATAGCTACAAACAATTTGGTCGAATAAAACGAAAAATAAAACGTCTTTACGGCGTCATTCTCGATTATTTTTGGTCGTCAAATTTGCAAGTCTCGATGAAATATTTATTGCCAATTTTTACGACTCTTAGGTTTGTGTACAATTTCTAATCCATATAATATGTGTGGGTATAGCAACGTTCACGGTAGAGTAATGCTAACGTCGTTTTAAGAGGCTAAAGTTTCCTGACACTTCAAGTCAAGAGACGTCATCTGAATATTGAACAGGACGACATAACCTCTTCATTTTGTTTTTATTAATCGACTTCAAAAAGGAAGTGCTCAATTCGGCTGTATTTTTTAAATGTATGATACCTCATAACTTCTATACGAGTGCACCGATTTCGTTGGTTCTTTTTCGTTTGATAGATATTGGCTTTCCATTGATCTCATTTTAATTTCATCAAGATCTCGCAAGTAGTTTTTCAAATATCCTTAAAACAATGAAAGACATAACCTGGCATTCGGGGACTAGGCGTTTTTACGTGTCAATTTCACGGCATGAAGGGCAATACCCCGGTAGTACGAGCATGCAGGGTAGGTATCTTACCCGCTACTCCTGCCGCAAAGCAGCAGTGAATGCACTGTTGTTTTGCGGCATAGGGGGTAAAACATCCTGTATAATTACACTATTGCAGAAGGAATGTCAACTCTGATCCGTTTGGATGCAAATAGCACATTTTCCACAGGTTGAAGATTCGAGTGGAACATAATTTTGAAGTAGGTATTTCATCACAATTATTTTTTGACTTTTATTAATTTGTATAGTCTGACGTAAGGTTATTATGAAGTTAGTTCTTACATGTTGATAGTATTTAATGAGCATTAATGATCTAATGCTAATTTGAAGTCGCGTTTTTTCGGTTAAAAATATTATATTGTAGGACACAACAGCTTTCATCTGCCCATTAGATGAAAAACCAATTGATAGAGTCATATTTTTCATTTAGATGCACAACTACAGCAGATTATCTAAAGTCAACTTAAAAGACAATTAAAATAGATGTTCTGTTATTCGAGTAAATAAACAAACTGATCGGCTGATGGTAAGTGATTACTTGATTACTGTTGACACGCTCAAAACACCTAGGTATGTATCACAAGCCTTTTTTGTTTATCCTTATCAGAAAAAAACCCTATCAAAGTAATTTCGAAGTTTACACTGATGACTAGTCAAATCTCACTGGATGATAATATATCCTGATACCTACTCATTCTTGAATATTGTATCCAAAACTTGCCAGTTTAGTGTAAACGACGTACAAAGAACCATGAAACAATATTACTAATATTACTCACAGAACAAAAGCGATCTAAGCCATCGCAGTGAGTTAGATACAGGGCGTCCCGCTGCTATTATTTACATTGCATTCAAACTCCATGTCTGAACCGGGAATCGATCCCGCTACACAAGAAGAAATACCCTATAGCTTTATAATACCGATAGAATGGCTTAAGCATGGCTTGGCATAAGGATTATATTTTGCTGGATAACATAATGTCGGAAATAAGAGTAAGACAGAAAATGAGTTCCTGGCTCAACCACGTAATTATCTAAAATGTATCAATGCATTTCATGTTCTTTCATGTGCTCTGAGTCCTACCCATTAGGCAATACAGGCGTTATGCATGTATATGTGTTATAAGATCATGAATTAAATAAATTCGTCAATGATATTCACTACCACATAATTTTGTAGGTATCTATTCATCAATCTGATGTTCAAAAGTTCCCACTTTACCCTTTGATGTGCTATTATTATAAGCCCGACGACACTTCTAGCGTGCTTGACATTTAAAAGCTAGTAGGCGATTTTATTATGAAGGTCGAGTTTTGATTGAAGTAATATATCGTTTAATACAAGCGTCTTTACACAATGTTTGGTTCTAATACGCCCACCAAAGATATAATAGGATGTTAGTTATTTCAAAGACGACCTACTCTGTGTTGTTGCAACTTCACAGCTTTCCAGCATTATATTTTTTGACGGCACTATTATTCAGTTCTTAGTATTGTTATCATCATCACACTGCAGGTCCTTCGACTTCTCAATGCGGCTTGAGATTGTTTTGAAGTTGGTTTTACTTTTCTGAATATAAAACGGTCATTTTCGCATATAAAATTTAAAAAAAACGCAGGAGTCCAAGCCACAAGTAAGTATTGCATGAAAACTTGCAAGTTTCCACGCAGCCGTACACATAAACACCCTAGCTAGTAGGTACATAATGTGCGTACATACATCGTGTCCGATCGAACGCGAGCGAGCAAATCCAGAATGCTTTATAGAAGCCCACAAAAAAGAAAAAGGAAGCTAGGAACCTAATTATGTGACGTGTACAGTTTTCGGATACTATACGTAATTTATTATTCTAAGAAATATTTTACATAATCCACTATCAACTTTTACGACAAAACCCTTACGTTAAATAGTTTTGCATCAAAGGGAAACAAATATCCTTGTATCCTCGCTAACTTTCTCTTTTAGTAAAGGATTTTGCGAGAAGACAATCATGGGAGTACCTATTCTGTGTACCTTAATAGGTACAATAGAAACATGAAAAGGTTCGTCGCTTTAACCCAATCATTGCCGCTGACGCCGATCGGCGTCAAAATTCAGTAGCAACCAGAGCGTCTAGTGTAATGAAAACGATGATGAATTCGAGAACGATTTCGTTTGCGAGTTATCACGGAATTATATGGACCTCGGCAGTTGCGCAAACGTTCCGCTGGCGGCTCTGTCACAGTTTCCATACAATTTTGCAATAACTCGCAAACGAAATCGTTACCGAATTAATCATCGTTTTCATTACACTAGACGCTCAGTATGTCTAGTATGTACAAAACGATCATGCAGTCGTTAACGAATTCGTTTGCGAGTTATCGCGGAATTGTATGGAGACGTTACGTGTCGACCGCGGCAGTTGTTCAAACGTTCCGCTGGCGGCGGTGTCATAGTTTCCATATAATTTTGCGATAAATCGCAAACGAATTCGTTAACGACTGCATGATCGTTTTGAACGCAATAGACGTACAGGTGCTCGGCAACTAATGGGTTAACATCGACATTTTGCCTACGACCGTTATTAATTACAGTGGTCGACCTAGGTTACAATTTAATGATCATACATGTATATCTATACACTATACATACATACTGTGACGCCTATTTATCATTACCACCGGGGTTGGCAGAAACTACTATGTTCCATTTCACTCACATCACATTCTTCAACATGTGCGTCGGTTCCGGGTACTTTTAGGCCTCTTTTCCACGGACGGTTTTTAGCCGTAAAAAACTACGGTAAATTAACCGTGTGTAGACACGGTCCTCACTGTTGTAAACAAGAAAAAAACCGAAAAAATACATTATAAGCAAATATGGTAGGATACTTTGCTTTATACTCACATTCATAGGTATTGTAAACAAGAAAGCTTGTGCGTGGATGGATGGTTGAATGGGATGTGTGAATGGTTGTTTATCTGTCTACTTAAATATGATGATAATATATGATGTCCCGTGTGGTGCCGGGTTAGAATAGCACTTCCCCCTTTCTTCCCGTGGGTGTCGTAAGAGTCGACTCGTTAGGGTATTGTGGGCGATGGGCTAGCAACCTGTCACTGCAATATCACGTTTAACCATCTGGTTACCCTGAAATTGCTAAACGTAGCACTGAATTTTTGAATTCATGTGTTCTGCCTACCCATCTTGGGAATACGGGCGTGAGAATATTGTATGTATGTGTATGTTAAATATGACTAAATACATTTTAATGTCACTTCACACATACGGAATCTCCTTGGATTTTGTTGGTTGTATGGATCACTATGGACGCTTGTTGATGGACACGGCAGAACTACGGCCCGTCGCCGTCAACAATCGTCCATAGTGATCCATACAACCAACAAAATCCAAGGGGATTCCGTATGTGTGAAGTGACATAAAATTCTAATAGCTATCGATAAACCCCATTCAACCGTTTCAAAAACACATACAGTCCAATATCCTCATACATATTTTATGTGTATACAAAGGCATAATGCTGACGTTATACAGCAATAACTTACAACCTGCAAGTTTCAAACAAAGTTCAACAGTAAATACCGAGTGGCACTTAAGGTTCGCAAGAGAACTGGACGACAGTTAACCGCTTTCTGCATACAAACCCGTTAAAGCAAACGAATATATACATACGCACATGTTCCTTCTAGATACTTTAATTTCCATACTTAGAATAATGTTGTTTCTCTTGAGGCGCTTATGTTAATCCGTTGTTTAAAATACGCAAAGAAACTCCACGCGTTGTTATTATGCAGGATCCTTTAAATTATTCACGTAGCCAAGCCATGCCCCAAGTGAAAACATAAATATGTTTGGGTCAACTCAACAGTCATTTAAAAACTCTCCACATCCAAAGTTGAAGAAGGTTTCTATAGAAAAATGAGAGTCTCGTTCTAATTGGGTCACCAGCAGCCCCAGGAGATACGGGCATTCATTCGACTTAACTCGCCTTTACTCTCAGGCACCTTTACATTCCGTACTCAGATGTTGCAGCGTCATCAGATCGACTGTTATGTAGTATCGTCCAGATATATTATAGTAGCTTTCTCACATGGTACGGATGGCAAATGATGCGCCGTTCTAATATTATGTACTCTAAAAAACATAAAACTACCGCGAGACTCATTCATAGTGAAAAATAACGGAATTACTCACGTTGTTTATACCGAGATTAGCTCGACATGTTTCGGATCAATCCGTGACCTATCATCTGGAGCTACGCGCCACGGCAGCGGACAGACGCAGACGCGCACTGCGTGCAGCCGCTCTTTCCGCGCGAAAAACTAGGCACAGCTGACAGCAGTTCACAAGTACCCACATTTTCGCTAACACACTCACTATTATTGTCAAAAGACGGGTAGCACACAACACTAACAACATCAGTATCTAAACGCTCATTTTTTCACTACTCTAAAAAAGGTATAAATATGTGGAAAAATATTTCAGACAAACATAAAATGTAGTTAAAATATTTTATTTTTACTAATGAATAAAATTCAAAGCACAACTAAGGGTCAATTCCCACCAAAAGAGCAGCGCAGCGCGGCGTAGCGCAGCGACCCGCTCCGTGGAATGAGAATTTCAACTTTATTTTCATTACAATAAGACTTATTATCGCATGAGAAACTCTAACGATGCGGGCGCATGCCCGCGTATCCATGGTAATAACAACGCATTCCATAAACGAAGCCGCGCGACTGCGCGAGCCTTCGCTGGAATGCCCGAGGATGCTCGAGCAGTCGCGACGGCCGCTGTCAATACATATGACAATATGTCAATAATTATGTAAATTCCAGCGACTTCCTACGCATTCCAGCGGCTTCTCGAACAGTCGCAGGAATCGTCGCGCATTCTCCGCGGAGCGGGTCGCTGCGCTACGCCGCGCTGCGCTGCTCTTTTGGTGGGAATTGACCCTTAGAGTACCTACAACCGTAACATGCTAGGAAAGTAAAACTAGAGATTAATTTAGTGATGGGACCTAATGGATTTTGAGGATGTAGGTATATCGATACTTATTAAGAGTGGGCTTAAAGCCAAAATGCAATCAATTTTAAATACAATGGATTTTATTTTTCAGAAAACTGAAGTCAAATAATTTCCACGATGGAAAACTCACGAACTCACCTCTGAAATTTTAATATTTTTTATTTAATTTTTCTTAAAGTGCATATTATTATTAAGCCAAAAATATTTAAAAAATTGACAAACTAGAACAGTTCTCGAGTTAACGAGGTTAAATGCTTTGGGCGCGTAACTTAACGTACAATGGTAGTGATGAAGTTTTATATGTATAGATACTATACGTAATTTCCATAGAAACATAATATTTTGCCACAAAAAGCTCTACTTTGGGTCCATTTAACCAATCGAGATAAAAATTTAGTCTTAGGAATAATATTACTCTTATGATCCTTTTTATGCGAGCAAAGAGTGATTTATTTCAAGGCTAATAATTCTCGTTTACTTATGATGACATTAATTGTTACTAACATATTATTTTTATCATTAGTTTTATCGACTAAAATATCGCCACTTGTATCTAGTCTGTGATATTGTCAGCTGTCACCTGCACCTGCACCATGCTAGAATATATAGTATACCTGTCACATCTCTGGAGTCGTCAGAAAACGACAAATTGCCAACTGGTAGCTATAGGTTAGTTTGTGGAGGTCACCTTCAAGTTAACATTTTCAAATATGTTTCATGATAATGATAAGGCATAGTACATAGTGTCTTAGTAGGATCATGGCGCAAATATAGGACCAAAGAGAATTTTAAAAATTTTCACATTCAAACTTTTACAGATAGACTCTCGACTCGTGTATCCAGCAAAACATAAAACCAGAAATCTAGTGGTTTATTCTAAAGTATTTTTGATACGCTATTAGTTCAATGACTTTGATGATTGACCATTATAAAACAGAATTTTTAATCCTGTCAAGCATTACAGAACCCTACATATAAAATTTTATGTACCTCAACTTGCTAACAAAGAGAAAACTCCTCGTGAATGATGAATACAAACTCGCCACGCATATTTAAAGCCAACGTGGCGTGTGGCGCGCCCTCTCGGGACAGTTTCCTTCACCGGTGAACTTTACAAAATAAATTCCGACCGTTTGTCCTACTGGCGATTATGATACCGTCGTAATAATTTGTGACCTGTAGGTACGACCGCCGGTTCCCAGTAATTAAGCCGTGTGGCGGCAGTGTGATAAAATTTAAGGGTCGAAAACGACATCCGCGTAAAAGAGAGTTAAAAATTTACGGGCACGTGAAGTCGGCCGATCCGCGACGCAAAATATAACGAATTTTTCTAAAACTTTTTTAATGATGTCGTCATTAGTGGATTGAATACAAAAGATTGCACATAATTAGACAATTATATCTACATCTACACTAATAATATATTATAAAGAGGAAACTGTTGATGATAAATTAAAAGTTTGTTCTACAGTATTAAAGAACATATCGATATCTACAAAAAACTTTGCAATGCCACATGTCCAACTATTTATCATTATGTCACAATAACCAGTATTTATATTTTAAAAATTGCTAGATATAATATATCGACCAAAATTAGACCATGTTATTCATGTTTTCTGTTGAAATTCTTATTCAAACAAATTACTCTGATTTAAGACTATTTCAATTCATACAGATTACTTTTGGAATTGTTGACATCGGACAATCCATTCATTAGATATTTTGCTACGTTGCTATGGTATTATACATACAATAGGTACATAATAAAATATACGAAAAAAATGTGAATCGCACAAAAGAATATTTACACACAATCAATCGTAATTTGTACCCGCATGTAAACGAGAATGCCTGAAGAAAGTCGCTGTTTAATCGAAAATCTTTGACTGTGATATACAAATAAAAGATACTTACCCTCTTTCTCCGCATTTATGTAAAAATCAATTATAAGAGAATAATCTGTAGAACAACTCGTAAATTGAAATATGTTGTGATTGGGCGATGAATGGTACAAATGGTACGTAAACCTTCGTATGACTCTTTTTTCTTCAACCCCAGAAACTCAATCCTGGCTACGCCCGCGCATTATAATTTACTGATTTATTGTTGGACGGGCTAGTCAGCGTAACTCGACGAATTAGATACGGCTATTTTGCGTAGATGTAAATTTTACTGATTAAAACTTTCACGGTTTTCTCTCATTGGTATTAAATAAAAAAGAGCCCCAATCACGTACGAAACTTGCTCTTAACTCTACGTTTTAGACGCATTATAGTATCATAGTACGAGTATAGTATCGGTGGTCTCTAATGTACTGAATTGGCCAGATGTACAAATAGGACCTGATTTTGTTATTTTTTTAGTTTAATAAATTGTTTTTGTTGGTACATAGATTGGGATTAAATTACCACCACTGTGATCTACATGCGGTCTCTGATAGCCCATATTCTCATAGGATACGGTTTATTCGAATGTGTAGCCCTTCAGGGACTCATAAAAGTCATTAACGGTCTGATTTATAAAGGCGAAACACAATCAAAGTTAAGTACACGAAATAGCAAACTCTGATAATTAATTTACCTGATTTCAAACCCGTTTAGTGTTTGCTGTAAATCGGACGGATAATCAGACTGACAAGCCAAAATTATTTAGTGTCTTGGTTGGATGCTCAATAGGAAGCCATGTTGATACTAAAGACCCAATCATAAATTTTGCGTCACGCTAATTTCGTCATCTGTCAAAAACCCTACTATTTTTTATATCTATCACTGCACTGATATAATGCAGAGGAGAAATTTGTATTCATCTATGCTTGTGAGTAATAATGTCAAAAACATTTTACCATTTAAACTTCTATCATTATCAGTAACATACCCATATCGTTTCCTGTTCTTTCCCTATCCCTTTGGGAAAACAGGCGTAATGTTTATGTACTACTAGCTTTTGCCCGCGGCTTCGCACGCGTTAAATTCAGGCCAATACAGAAGAGATTTTGGAATTATTAGTAGGAAGCGACCGCCAGAATAGCCAGCAGAAAGTAGATTTTTTCCTACTTATCGTCATATTTTGGAAAATTCAAAAAAATATTTATAAATTGTAGCCTATGTGCTATTCTAATGTATAAGCTACATTACTGTAAAGTTTCATCAAAATCTATTCCGCAGTTTTTGCGTGAAGGAGTAACAAACATCCATCCATCCATCCATCCATACTCACAAACTTTCACGTTTATAATATTAGTAAGATAAGATGTTAGTTTCGGCTTACCACTACTTCGATTCCTGGAATCCTGAAGACTTTGAGTGGAGGCGCGTCCCGCGGCTGGTATCTGCAGAACTCTCTGTCCCCTCGATACCACTTGACTGAGTATAGAACCTCTTGCTCTAAGTCGTAGATGCATTGCATCCTCACTTTGGACCCCCGTTCGGCGGCCTCGGGGACTAACACGTGCACGTTGCGAAGACATAGGGAACCTGTAATAAAAGTAAAAATTCGTTTTGAAGTTTGGCAACCAAATATAAAATAAAATATGATGATTTACTTGACAATGAGTGGCTTTCTGACAAACTTCACGCCTTATTTCAAAAGAGGGTAGGAAACTAAGCGACAATCTTTGGAACCTAGTTGTAAGATTAGTCAAAAATGACATAATTGTAGCAAATGTAAAAAACAACACCATTGCGTTACAAGGGCTGATGCGTCGAGATAATTTGATAAAAACATCTTCATTACGTGGTTGAGTCCCAGGTATAGGGTATGAATGAAAATTACGAAACAGAATAGTATATTTCATGCAACTGATACGTAATGAGAACAGATTTAGAATACTTATATTATAACAGATTTAGATACGTATAGGTAACTTGCCAACCTGGTGAACATCCATTTAAATCATATCAGCACTAAATGGCTTTCGTACGAATAATATTAAAAAGCGTTTTGCAAAACAGTGCAGAGTGTCGAAAAAATTCAATTTTGTATTTAAGAGGGCGCACACATTTTTTACGAACGTAATATAAGATCAGGTGGGGGAAGAAAAATTCAGGGGCAGGGCAGAGGTAAGAGGCACCACAGACCATAACTCGTCGAGTTATGAGTGATTATAGTCTGTAGAGCCCTCTTATCCCTGCGTTTCTCTTCCCCCACCTGACCTTAGTGGTTTTGGACCAATGTTTAAAAAATCGTGAAATGTAAATTAACTCATATTTAGTCATGAAAAAAATATGGTTAAACTAAACATATTCTGTAAATTTACAATAAAATTGTTTCATTTGTAATTACATTAAAATCAATGAGAAAAAAAATAAAGTAATGGTTCAACTTTCAAATTATGTAAAATGATATTTCAATAATAAAAACCAATAATTTGATTCATGTTAATCCGTTAATCCCCAGTAGACTATATTGTCTATCAGATAATAACAAGTTTATATCGTTTATGGTAAATTTTAATGGCAAATTTTCAAGTGAAAGACAGCTCTGACGCGTATTTTTGTGAAAACCCTTCAACAAATTGGCTAAGTAAAAGAAATCTGTGTTGCTAATAAAAATATTTTTTTCCGTTAATCCCTAGAAAAAGAGTTTATTTATATGTTACAGTAGTTTTTCTTTAAAAACTTAAGGATTTATAGCTTTCTAAAGCATTGGAAAAACATCAAAATCACCGAATTTTGTGTGCACGCTCTTAAAGATAAGGAGTCGCCCGTGTGGTGCCGGGTTAGAATAGTACCTCCCCCTTTCTTCCCGTGGGTGTCGTAAGAGTCGACTCTGGGAAAGGGTTAGTGTATTGTGGGCGATGGGCTAGCAACCTGTCACTGCAATTATTACGTTTAACCATCTGGTTACCCCGAATTTGCTAAACGTGGCACTGGATTTTTGAATTCATGTGCTCTGCCTACCCCTCATGGGAATACAGGCGTGAGAATATGTATGTATGTATGTATGTATGTAGATAAGGAGTGTTAGGTATCTATTTGAAACGCTGATTTGAAATTACGCAGTTCATTGAACTAGGTATCTGTGTTTTAGTGACTCTTCTTAGATACTATATCAGGTTATTGACTGACGATGAAAACGACTTTCATCAAAGTCGATATTGAGTATCTAGAGATCGAATTTTGTCACAGTACCTAATAACTGTTAACTTGTTATTGTTTCATGCAATTATGTTTTATTTGGCTTCTCAGAAATGATTACGTGATAACGTTATTATCACTCAAAGAAGTTTAAAAATAAATTATTTTTAAAGTTATCATCTTATTCCAGTGCCTACTACTCTTGTCAATAATGTACAGGTTATTCAAGTAAATAATAGTTTACTATTAAAAATAACAGCTCAAACAACACTTTGATCAGTTATGATGTCTTATATAAGTATTATCATTTTTGTTTGCCTTTGACTAACTAGAATCGATATTTTATGACGTCACTATTACTACTAGGCACTTAACTACTTTTCAGGCTACGTTTTTATTGAGCTCCTTTCGTCTATGTTTACCCCAACAATATGCTCAATGTGGCTACGAAAAGTGTAACAGGTAATCATACTTTTGGTTGTGTACCTAACGTTTAGTGTACTTTGCATACCCCGTTAAGGAATACAGGCGTAATAATGTATATAATATACGTATGTATCTATTCAACGTTCCCAAATTCAACATCTTCGATTCGAGCCGAAATTCAGCTGATGACAACGGTATTGTTTCAGTGAACCTTTGGAGGCTCTGACATCTCAAATATCCAAAGGATTGAAATGATAAGGGACTTCAGTTACTAGTTGCGTCTAACCTTCAAACAGATACGCAAATTATTGAATTGGCTGAAGTATTTCTACACAATATTGCTGAAACGAAAATTATTGCCGATACTAGGGGAGCGCAGCTAAATGGGGATTTACTCGAGAGTCATAGAGACTTGCTGAGACTACTTAGAACGACTACCTAGAACGACTGTAGGTGCTTTCACGACGATTAACGGGGCTTGCGTACGGGTGGCAAGGTAGGTAAAACACGGGGCACAACGACCTGAAAAGCGAAGAAACATTTGTCTCCCACAAGGTCAATAATGAAAATTTTCAGAAAATACTTTACAGAGGGTTTCAGACGCGTATACTCGTACACGACAATATTAATCTGCCGCACTTCAGTAAGTCCTAAAATCCCCTCTTTCTCTCCTCTACTTTGAAGATACAAAAAATACAAAAATCATTCTTAGGTACTATCAAAATACCACAAAGGATGACATGAAGGTACCTGAAAACACTGCAAGGCTTAAGACTAATAGCTATAGGTACATAGTTACCGGCTTAACACTTACCAAGATTTTTGTAGTGGGGATAAGTTCGCGGATTGCGTTTTCCAGGTAGAAGCGATGCGAGAAAACTATAAAAAGACTTGGCAAGTTTCATGTCGAGGACTATAATAGACTTATACCTATTGTATTAGCCCAATCAATAAAATGGGAAACTAAAATAACTAGGTAACTCCTAAGCTCATAGTACTCATCATAGTTTTAGTTTTAAAACTATCTGTTAACTGGGCTTCTATAAATCTCACAAAAAATATATTTTTTACACAAATATAAGAATGGAGCATTTACTCCTAAAATGTTGATGTGTGTGACTTAGACTACGATGTGTCCTTTAGAATTTTATGACTAGTAATTTAAACTTGAACATTTGTGTGAGACAATTAGCTAACGAACTTCAACGCAGAGATTATCATACGTAGTTAAATTTACGACATGACTTGATTCTGACTTGATGTGTGATTGGATAATCAGTTTATACACAACTAAGTAACTATTCACATTTTATCGCGTTATGTAACTTGCGTATTTACTGCACGTATCTTACGCTTAGACAATTATGGTAAACGAACCGTGTGAGTTAGGCTTGATGAACTGGGTTTTCTACAATATCAAAATGGAACGAAAAAGATAGCGGGGTGAGTGGGGGAGTGAAGTCTAGTTTTTTTTCGTTAAGTATATATTTTTAGGGTTCCCTACCCAAAGGGTAAAAACGGGACGCTATTACAGAGACTTCGCTGTCTGTCGGTCTGTCTGTCTGTCCGTCTGTCAAAATTCAAATTCAAATTCAAAAATTCAAAACTTTATTTATGCAAATAGGCTCCTAAGAGCACTTTTACACGTCATTTTTTATTTTACCAGCGCTTCGGAAAGAC
>BHDV01042941.1:58339-70055 GCA_005406045.1 Adoxophyes honmai | reverse complement strand
ATATTTAATTAAATATTTACTTTAAAAGAAAATAATTAAAATAAAATAAAATTAGTATTTAAGGGGGGCTCCCATACAAAAAAATCTGATTTTATGCAGTTTTTGGTACGGAACCCTTCGTGCGCGAGTCCGACTCGCACTTGGCCGGTTTATTTATCTATAATACTCTTTTTCAGAACACCTTTTCCAAAAAACAGTTTCCTAACATAAACATTATGACAAAACATCAGTTCCTCATTGCGTCTTTGTACCATAAAACTCGTTTCTCGACTTTATCATACCATCCGAAAGTAGCATAACATTGTTTAACGAATACACAAGTATTATAACCGGATGTTGCCAAGGTTTAATCTGTTCAGAAGTTTTTATGATATTGAACTTTCAAACTTAAATGACAGTTTTTTTTTTACTTTTTAAGTGGAATAGGTCACAGGGAACACAATGAAAATGCCTGTGCCTAAATACCAGAATAATTGGCAGAATGTCATGCCGAAAGACAGAAAACCGGGAACAAAGGTGCATGGAAGACACTTTTATTAAAATTTTAAGATTAATTGTCCTGTTACCGTAACATCACTTTACATTATTTTCAAAAGACAACAAAAAGGTAACGCTGCGCTAGGTCAGCGTAAATATTTTATGTTTTGAAAAGTATTCTGTGTTAGAGAGGCTGCCTAATTGAGAGCCGTTGTGGCAACATCAAATCCAAAAATAGAGTAGGTATGTAGTTATACCCTTTTTGTAAAATTATAGGGTGTTTGGCGTGAGCGGAATGCTAACGTAATAAAGAGAGACGGCACAAGCAATTTTAGACTTGTTGTTTACTATGTTACAGACGACTAGGTAACTTTTAAACGTAAATAGCAATAAATATACTGTCTGCTTTTCAGGCTCCCGTGGCGTCTACTAGTCCCTCAGAAAGCTTAGCATAGTGGAAAAATAGTAATCAGAAAATATGGATCGGTTCTACAATAATTATATGCACGAGTCCACGCAACATTATTTCGACAGATAAAAATGAAAAAATAAAAATAGTGATATTTGTCTTTGTGGTATTTGTCCACAAAGACAAATATCACTATTTTTATTTTTTGCAATCAATTACATTTATTATACATACACACATACAATCACGCCTGTATTCCCAAACGGGATAGGCAGAGCACACAAAACGCTACATAGACAAAACGATGACTATTTCACGTTTTGTGGCCACGTCTAGCATAATATTTTAAGGTTTTGACGTGGCAGGTACAATAGTGACAGGTTGATAGCCTGTCGCCTAAAGTATACCTTAATCTATGTCCGTAGTCGCCTCTTATGACATCCACGAAAGAAGCGTACGTTTATATAATGGTACAAATTAGCAGTTTTAGCAATTCACCTCGAAGCTTACTAACTCATTATTAGCAATGTCTTTATAAAACCATGCAATTTTAGGTTAAAAACTTTTGCTCGGTATACACACAGAACACAACGAAATAACATCAAAGATAACAAAACACATAGGTATTTATATTTTTCAAAGAGCACTAAGTGACTGAGGTTTCCCATGGGTTTCCCCTATAAGATTATATATATTTCTACATACATAAATAACCATTAATACGGAATGGTGCGTAGGTAGGTATTACCTAAGTTGCTTAGTGTTTATTTTGTGGATTGGGTTTGTATATGATAATTTTATGCTCGAGCATTAAATCACATATAAAAGTTTATACATACTCGTATAATCCTTCTGAAAGTAGTTAAACAAATGATGTTTACTGTCAGCCAAAGTAACGAGTAACGAGTCTCGGAATAGTACTGATTAATTTTATGATTGTTTAACAACATTCTCCTTTTGTTAATCAAGAACAGATCTCCAGAAGTCGAATTAAAAACTTTGCTCATTAAAACATTGCATGAGGCAAAAGGTGATCCTTTAAAGATGGGTTCTTGAGAAGTCAAGAGTGGAGACTATCTTGAGAAATTTGGCGCTGTGGGTGGACCACCGAGATTGGCATCAACCACGGAATCCAAGCCGTACCTAGAGAAAAAAATATTATATTTCAAATAATTTTGTTCGTATTAAGTAGTTCTTCGTACTTAAAAAGTTACAACGAGCCCTAATTATCAGAGACTCTGGCTAGATGTATACATTATTACGTATATTTACGTCGAACCGACTATAATGGAAGTGATTGAGTTAATACTACATAGATATTTAAAACGAACCTTTTTGTTAGCCGCGGTTTTTGATCCCTGTAGCTTCTTGCACTGCCTTTCAATAGACATGTTCAAGCGAAATCACAGAATAAACTGACTTGGAAGTAGTACGAATGAGACTTGCATGAATTCAATCCAAATAAATTACATACACTACATACATACAAGTAGTAACCGTCGTCGTACCCAGTCCTATTTCGTAAATGTTCCAGATATCAAAAACTATGAACTACAGCGCTATTGTCTAACGCACCAAAAATCTAAATCGTTTTTAATTTGTCACTTTCAGTGTCAGTTCTCTTAGAAATGTTACAATAGGGTTTTTGAACACTTTTGAAATATACTTTTAATCAATTCTTCATTATGTAATAAACACGATATATTAGTATTTCCGGATTCTTGTCTGTATTAACAAAGAAAATAAATATTAAATTTCAAATTCTCAAACTCACGCCAAAAACGCTGTTTGACGTCACATGCAAGTAAACAAAGGCACCACACAAAGAAGCTGTCAAAATTGTCATGTCAAATTATCAATGTCCACTTTGACCACAGATACCTTTCATGGTATGTGACGTCATCAATCAATCGCAAGCGTTTCGGTCACAGATACATTACTAACGAATATTAGAAATTAATACAACAAAATACTCTAAAAATGCATAATATTTTGAACAAAAGAAAGTGAAATATGTTTAATTTTCCTACAATCTATTAGGATGGCCACAAATTATAGTTTATTTTTACTGTTGTCAAAGACCCTATTTCACAGCGATTTTTGGAGTCAACTGTCAAATTAAAAACGAAGCAGATTTTTGATGCGTTAGTTAGACAATAGCGCTGCTGATGCTGGTATCGCAATCACATTAAAATTTAACGAAAAAAAAAACAAGATATTATTTTTAATGACATGAGAGGTCATTTTGTCGTTAAACACACACTAACAGTGCATTCAACCAAACGAGAATTAATTTCACTATTCAAACTCTCCTGTAAGACATTTTTATACCATGTTTTAAAGCAAATAAATAATTTCAATAATTTCAATTTCTTCACTTGCGAGTAAATAAATTTAACATACGAAAAAAGCGGATAAGAAGTACCTACTTCAATACAAAACAATATTGTCATTAAATCGACTCTCTTGTTCACAAATCATCTTGTAAGCAAGGGCTAAATTCTAATGCATACATACGAGTACATACATATTCTCACGCCTGTATTCCCAAAAGAGCATATAAATTCAAAATCCAGTGCCACGTTTAGCAATTTCTGGGTAACCATGGTTAAACGTGATATTGCAGTGACAGGTTGCTAGCCCATCGCCCACAATACACTAACCCTTTCCCAAAGTCGATTCTTACGACACCCACGGGAAGAAAGGGGGTGGTGCTATTCTAACCCAGCACCACACGGGATAAATTGTAATGAAATTATAATTAAAAAAATTACCGCTTATTTTGTCGTGTTGTAAGATTAATTGAATAAATTTTAGCTCGTCAAAAAAAACACCTTTTGTATGGAACAGTTTGTGTGAATGCGGCTCGTACTTGACCGGTTTCCAACACTACGTGACGTGGCCCGGTGTAATATCGACAAATACGACTAAATCCGTGTCCGTGTTTGTTCCGTGTGGTAGCGGGTTGACAGAGTGGTCGTGGTCATGTTAAATTCGATGGTTGCGACACAGCAGCTCTTGCGACCCGTCGCCACGCGTTTCTGTTTCTGGTGGAGTGGGAACAATCGTTGATCGAGTTCCCTGTGATGGACTTGATGAGATCTGTCCATCGTGTTGGGGAGCGGCCACGAGATCTTTTTCCCTCAACTTTCCCCTGCACCACCAAGCGTTCCATGGAGCCCTCGTTGCGAGTGATGTGCCCAAAGAATTTGAGGATTCGCAGTTGTACCGTCGCCGATAACCTCTCTTTGATATTGAGCTCTTTTAGGATAGAAATATTGGTACGGTGCGCAGTCCATGGGATCCCAAGCATGCGTCTCCAACACCACATTTCCAGTGCGTCAATCTTGCGACGATCCTGAATCCTCAGTGTCCACGTCTCAGCTCCGTACAAAAAGATAGGAAACACCAGACATCTCATCAGCCGAACCTTTGTGTTTCTGGTTATTCTGCGGTCTTTCCAAATCTTACTGAGTTTTTCGACTGAGGATCTAGTCACGGCGCATCGCCTCCGAATCTCATCCTCGCAACCTCCAGTGTTGGTGATCGCAGAGCCCAAATACACGTAGCTACTAACGACTTCGCATCCCGCTATACTTTGGACGTCTGGTTGATTGTCATTGGCTCGGTCCACGATCAACATTTTGGTTTTCTCTCGATTTATTGCCAGTCCAAATTCCAGTGCTGTGGTCTCTAGGTCACTGTTTAATACCATTTGATTTTTAAAACCAAAAAAAAATGCTACAAGTGGCCAAGAAAGGTGAAATAATCATGATTTTGTCTGTGTAGCGTTTTTTGGCTCGGATACATGTATGTAAGAAGGTACGCATAAATCTTAAATTATGTAGCTGGTTCGAATTATTCCTATTCCTATAGCCAGCAATTTAATCGTTTCGACAATCAGAATCGCGTCTATTTTATCACGTTTTCTTGTTCGCTGAGCCACAATTGGACCGCCTTAACACTATCTCTGCTAACTAATAAATGAAGCAAACCTAAAATTAGTCCACCTAACGAACCACTTAAAGTTCGTTTTCCAATTAAAATAGAAGGATGAAACTGAAGCGTTCAGAAGGAAGCCTACATGATTCCCTAAAGGTCACCTGCATGTAATGAGTAATCCGGTGTTAGGAGATTGGTAGAGTTTTCGGTTTAAACATTGGTGGAACAGATACAATACCTTAACCTATTCCCTTAGTCGCCTCTTACAACATCCACGGTAAATACGAGGAGGTGTTATTAAAAATCCAACACCACACACGGTTTGATGGCTAGTCACATTTAAAATTAAGTGATCTATTAAGTAAGCTAGACCGATTGGGCTGATTTTTTTTATGTAGTTTTCTAATACTCTGTAGAAGGTTCTTACGGGAAAAAATATTAATCTCTCAGAAAGATTTAAAAAAATACAAAATAAAGTAGTGCATCAAACCTACGCTAAGGCGGTACGAAGTTCGCCGGGTCAGCTAGTACTGAACAAAATCAAAAGTTGATATTTACTTACAGTAAGTGGGCATATTTTGGCGAGTAGGTAAATATACAAGTAGACACTATATATCGGTTTCAAGGTGAGCAAACACCACAAAGATATTAGCAAACTCCGTCCAACCTGCCCTTTATTTGCGCAGCCCCGCGAAGAATAGAAGAGTATGTTTTGCTTACTTAACGTGTTTTCTATTAAATTGGAGTTATTTACTTGCTACCTGATAATTTACTTCTCAGAATATACGAATCTTGTTTAGTTCTTCAAGTACCTATCCAAATAAGGGAGAAACCATTCGTCTGTGTTTGCTAAGGATTTATTGTCTCAAAAGGTAGGTTTTTGTATTTTATATATTTTTTAAAATTTGTTTTGTTTTGTGGCGCCTTCGTTTGGACTGTTCTGAATACTTCAATTCTAGATACAAATGCCACAGGCTAGCAATCTTTCCCTATTATACTACGAGGTCGTTCTGTTTTGTAATCCAAAATTATGCTAGAAATGGCTATCATGTGGCTGTAGGTATGTCATGTTTCGTGTGCTCTGCCTACCCCAATTGGGAACATAGGCGTGATTGTATGATAGATAGATAGATAGATTCATTTATTTCATTTTGAAAACACATTGTATCTAATTGTAATGTCAAATACAAGTTATTCACAAAAGGATCGTCAATTGTAAACAAAAGTTAATAATTAATAAAAATAAGCACAAATTTGCAATAATATAAACATATGTCAGGAAATCAATACAATTAAAAAATTAAATTAAAAATGTCGTTTTAAATACAATGTCAAAAAGATAAATTTAAAATCAGATCACTAAATGTGAAACATGTCCAAGTTATACAAAAGGTATAAAAAAGTAATGATAATAATAATGAAACAGTAAAAATAAAAAATTATGTCATACAGAATCAATTCACAAAAAGATCGTCAAAATGTAAATAATAATAAAATGAAAATGATAATAAATAAAATAACAATTTGGATGTCGGTTTTAGATTACTTCAAATAATCTTTATGTAGGCTGATAATAAAATTAAAAATATAATTTGTGTTAGTGATTCTGAGTATCAGGAATTATTTTCGCCTCGGATTTCCTTATCAACCGGTATGTTCACTCGACGGATATTGCACTATCTGGAGCTTGACAGTGCCCCCGCCGAGCCGATGACTTGTTTATCGAAAACAATGTCTGTAAACAAAGATACTTAGGGTAGTGGAAAAAAGTTTCACTCTTAAGCACTTATTTTAATATAATTATGTTATTCCGTGTGGTGTCGGATTTTGAAAATATCTCTCCATTAAAGTAGTATGAAAAGTATGTCAGAATAGGAGCGAATGGCGCTCTGTTCTCTCTGCCTACCCCGCTGAAAATGGGGCGTTATGTTTATGTATGTATGTATGTATGTAAATACCTCTCCATTTCCTCCGTGGATGTCGTAAGAGGCGAATAAGGAAATGGGTTAAAGTATATTTTAGGCGAAAGGCTATCAACCTGTCACTATAGTACCTGCCAACTCAAAACATAAAAAAATATCTTTGAAGTGGCCACGAAACGTGAAATTGTCGTGTTTTTGACTTCGTAGCGTTTCTTGTGCTCTGCCTACTGCATTTGGGAAAACATTCTAATATCTTTCAGACGTTACGACATGACTTAGCCACTTTGTACGCGGAAGCGGGACATGAAAAGCTGTGGGCCAGTAGGTACTCTTAAAAAACGTTCGGTAAAAAAAGGGTTTTAATTTTCGAAATAAATGTTCATTTTATCGGCTAAGAAACTGTTTACAGTGAAACACTGTAGTTAGTTGATTATGTTTGTATTGGAAATACTTAGGTTAAGTAAATAAGACAGAATTGTACCTATTTATTTATTAACTTTAATTGTTACTAACTACATCAATAATACGTGGTTTAAGTCTGTCTCATATCTCGTTCTCTCTTTGTACTCTACTAGACTACTACTTACTTACTTGTATTAGTAGTAGAGTACTCTAGGGTACTTATGTACAGTATGTGCCCTCACTTACCTATCCAGGCAATTCGGTGTTTTGAACGCGCACCACTACTAATACAAAGTTTGTCTAACTATTTTTAGCGAAATATTAATATCATGAACTACCTCATTTTGATTTTGCTAAAAATAGTTAGACAAACTTTGTATTGGTAGTGGTGCGCGTTCAAAACACCGAATTGCCTGGATAGGTAAGTGGGGGCACATACTGTACTATACTTTGTTTGGGTTTTCCTGGTTTTCCGTCGGATTCCGGATTCGTCGTATTCACGTTTCGTTGGAATTATACACATAATGAAATATGTCGTGCAATAAACCAGTACTAGAACTGAAAATTGGTTGTCAGTAGTGCCCAATATTATTTGTATTGACTATAAAATAAAATAAAAAATATCATTTATTAAACCAATCTAAGACAAAGGAAGTATAGACAGTATTCTCAGAACAGGTAAAGCCCAACCCATATGCTTAATTAAAGGGTTAATTACAAAAAACACGTCCTGTTCCCTGCAGGGTAGGCAGAGACAACAGAGTGAAATTCGCTTTTATTCTAGCATACTTCTCTCACTTCACTCACATTCATCACTCTCGCCATACACGCTCGACGTTTTCGGGTGCTCCTAATTTGCCTTTTCTTTAGAACATTGCCCACCTGGTCGATATACGTTCTTTGAGGGCGCCCTCGAATGACTTGCCCTAACACACTTCCCTTGTAGATTTGTTTGCACACCTTTGCTTCATCCATTCTCTCCACGTGCTCAAACCAACGCAACATGCCTTTCTCTATCCTTGTTATAATCACGCTATTACGCACCATATCAATAAGTTTAATACCACTCTTGCTTCGCAAAGAAGGCATCCCAACCCTATTCAATCTATTTTCATGATTCTTCTGCCACACCCAACTTTCGCTGCCATACATTAAAGTAACCACTAGCCTAGTAGTCTACCTGAAAGTAGATTGAATGCGGTTGAGATGCGTTTCTTGCGAAGCATGAGTGGTAATTAGGGTTTGGGTCCCGGGACGTCTCGAGTCTCGAAGTCCCGGGACTTTTCGTAATTTTAGCTGTCTCGAGTCCCGGGACTCTATACTCGAGACTCGAGACGAGACAAGATTACCAGAATTCATTTATATTCTCAAGTAATTGAAGGAGTATAGCGCTATCTGTATGTTTACTGAATAACTACGTGGTCTGCTAAGTTAAAACAAGTGAAAGACTAATTTACAATCCTTATTTACTATACATATTTAGATTATTTAATGATGAAGCAAATGTATGATTACAAGAATTAACAATTTTGTAATTACGACCAATGATAGATTCTATGTAGTTCGTGTAATAACTTCAAGTAAACATTTAATTTTACACATGCATGCATATCATCACGCCTGTATTCCCAAATGGGATTGACAGAGCACACTAAACGCTACATAGACAAAACTATGACTATGTCAAGTCTCGTGGCCACTTCTAGCATATTTTTAGTAGGTTTTGAGTTGGCAGGTATAATAGTGACAGGTTGATAGCTCGTCGCCTAAAATGTACTTTCCCCTATTTCCTTAGTCACCTTATACGACATCCACGGAAGAAATGGAGAGGTGTTATTCTAAATCTGATACCACACGTTACCACATTTAATTTTCTGTATAGTAAATGTTGATTTTTTACAAACAGTTAGTTTTCTTATAACAGGAAAAAAGTTTGTCGTAAGAGGCGAGGAGGCGACGAAGGAAGTAGGTTTAGATAGGCTTTAGGCGACAGACTAGCAACCTGTCACTATTATACTACCTCTTCCATTTGTTTTCAAACCTAAAATAATGCTAGAAGTGTCTGCAAAGCGTGAAAACGTCGTCATCATGTTTTTATCTATCTCACGTTTCAGGTGCTCTGCGTACCCCGTTTGGGAATATAAGCGTGATTGCATGTATGTATGTATGTACAATTTAAACAAAAAACTAACTTAATTTTACGTACGCCCCACTAAAAAAAAAAACAAAAGTCTCGAAGTCCCGGGAAGTCCCGGGACTTTGACTGTAGGCTGTCTCGTGTCCCGGGACTTTGAATTTGTCGGGAATTCCCAAACCCTAGTGGTAATACTACTTCTAACACACCGTTATGAATAGCCAGATGAGCATTCTTAGAAATTTCCTGAGAGCTCACAACGGAGTGAAGTGCTCTATTTATTCTATTTCCCTCTTTTACTAAATACGTATGAATTCCCAAATGGGGTAGGCAGAGCACACGAAACGTTCCATAGACAAAACCATGACTATTTCACGTTTCGTGAAACGTTCCTCTTTTACTTTGCTTTCGATATCCTCTTCCTGCTTACCGTCACTCGTGAACCTCGTGATCCCAAGTACCTGAACTCTCTCTCTCTCTCTCTCTCTCTCTCTCTCTCTCTCTCTCTCTTTTCACTTCCAATTTTTACAACACATTCAGTCATCTCGTCGTTCTTCTCTACACATTACACAACTACACACATACATACATACATACAATCACGCCTGTATTCCCAATGAGGTCGGCAGAGCATACGAAACGTGACATAGACAAAACCATGACTATATCACGCTTCGCAGCCACTTCTAGCATAATTTTAATTTAGGTTTGAAAACAGATGGACGAGGTATAATATCTAACTGTAATTACTAACTTAATTAACTGTTTGAGAAAATGTTTAACACAGTTGCAATAAATCCTTAGCTCATATCTCAGTTAAAAAATGAAAATTATTAAAGCGAAAAATATTGTAAACCCTGGTAAGCTGTCATTTAATAGAACTTAAATTATCAGAGATTATTTAACAGTGTTTTTTCTAAAACAGTGTAATTCTTTGACGGATTTTAAAATTTTCATTCAAAAAGGTTTGCAAATTCAATAAGGGGTGGCTTTTTTTTAAGTATAGGCCATTTAACCCCTTTCTGCTTTACTTTATTTTTGTAACACGTTGTAGATATGGAAATAATTTTGTTTATTTACTGACGTCTCAACAAATGGTTTTAATATTAGAAACAAAGGTGATGACATTCAATGCGTCAGAAACCCGACGAAACAGGTATAAGACGAACTAGGAACAAACCTTAACAACATGCTGATAAAGTATTGTAATTTTTAACTTACAAGAAAAATACTAACACAGATAACAAGGTGCTGCATCCCGTTAATGTAGCAAGTTATCTTGATAACTACCGTAATTTATAACACCAAAGTCTGAAAAATATCTTACCTTGAAAGCTCAATGTGCAGAAAAGTATCCATAACACGTTCTTAAAAATATAACTCATTATTATAACTAGAACAAAAACTTGACATTAATCACTTGACACAATGTAAGTTGTTTCACCATGCACTAGGAATGTCGTTAAGTTTCCGTAGCCGGTCGCGGTCGAGCGGCGGCGTAGCGTGCGGGCGTCCGTAGCGCGCCTACGAGCCGACTGAGCCCGAACGCGGGCAGGCTACGAGAACGAGAAACCGCTCCTGTCAGGATTAAAATGAAATGTTCCACTTTTCCCTATTTGTCTTGCTTAGCCAGGGATAATACCTTATTTTCACAAGAAAAATATATATAATAAGGCACGAACAATAGGCTTCGGCAAATATAACTTTACGGGGATATTTCAAATGCCTTTACAGTGCTCCGAACAATGGTTTCGTTGAGAATATTTGCGCAAAAATAATATAAAACTACTTTTTAAATGGATCTGGGTTTTCTTTTCAAAGAAAAACATATCTTATAATAAGTACCTACTAACAGTTATAGACGTTAGTATTGAAAAGAAAAAAGAGTAAAAAACATAATTTTAAACAAAAAAAAACCGACTTCAAATCTATACTAATATAATAAAGCTGAAGAGTTTGTTTGTTTGTTTGAACGCGCTAATCTCAGAAACTACTGGTGCGAATTGGAAAATAATTTTTGTGTTGGATAGACCATTTATCAAGGAAGGCTTTAAGCTATATAACATCACGCTGCGACCAATAGGACCGAAGAAACAGTGGAAAATGTAGGAAAAACGGGGGAAATTTGTCACTATTCCACGCGGACGGAGTCGCGGGCACAGCTAGTTAGCAATATTTTGAAAGTATTCTGTTTACTGAATGTAAAATCTTGACTTCATCAACAAATTACCGAAAACGCCGTACATCTCCATATAAAATTTGAAGAGTTCCCTCAATTTCTCCAAGATTCCATCATCAGATCCTGGTGTCGTGCAAATGGGACCAATTTCGAGTTATACCCTTTCGATTAAAAAAAAAAATTTGAAAATCGGTCCACGGGTTTTCGAGTTATCGAGTAACATACACACAAAAAAAAATAAAATAAAATAA
>BHDV01042941.1:27127-58326 GCA_005406045.1 Adoxophyes honmai | reverse complement strand
AAAAAAAAAAAAAAAAAAAAAAAAAAAAATTAGGTCGAATTGAGAACCTCCTCCTTTTTGAAGTCGGTTAAAAACTAAATGGACTGGCGCTGTGAAAACCCCTGACACGAATGGTATTTCTTACCCATCTTCAAGTATGCCGGCGCCTTTTCCTATCTCCGTGGTTTTACGGATATTACGGAGCCACTTTCAACGCTAACCGACAGCTTTACCCCAAAAATTCAACTAAAACATGAACAATGGAAGCAGCGACCTCCGACATCCTCGTCTATTTTAGTACCCGTTCTGCTAATGATGTAAGATGGGCCCAAGGAGACGGCGCTCATCTCGAAACTCACTCACCCGTGGTTGGAGGTATGCTTGCGATTTTAATTAGACCTCCAGTCTGCGATCTCTTTAGTTAAAACTGAAATTTGCTGAGTAATTAGATTAAAACTGATCATAAAGTTAGCAAGTTATTTGTTTGTGCGATGTTAAGCTATTTCGAGGACTCGAACGGTTTGTATATTAAGTAAAACCGAATCCGCCGAAATAGGTACTGCGATATCGTTATACAAGTTTATTATTTACGTTATCTTGTTGGTCGTGTTTATCTTTAATTATGAAGGTAGGTATGTTTTGAGAAGTAAAGTTAGAACTTCACGTTTAGGATAAAACAATGTTTCACTAGAAAATGTAATTTGGGCAAAATTCAAAAGAACAATTTACCTTACCTTATAAAACACGAGTAGTACTTAAGTTAATTTTGCAGTGCTCCACTGATAGATTTGGTGATTTTAACTTCTCTGTTAAGTTAACAGTAATGGTTAAAATCAATAATAAATACCTGGTATTTCAGGTGGATTTTAATGATTGAGACGTTTACATACACACACAGAAATTACGTCCGTTTTCACGACTAAGCATACGAAACACTACATAGACAAAATCAGGACCATTCCACGCTTTTCCGTCACTTTTAGTGTAGTTTTAGGTTTAAGGTTAGATTTAATAGGTAGAATAATGACAGGTTGCTACCCTGTCGCCTAAAAATACCTTAACCTATTCACCAAAATAAATAAACGCTAAATACGACAACTGTTTTTATTTTAATTGAATTAACTGAATTGCTCGTCATTATTCGCCATCTCCTCTAGACATCATCGCTCGCCATGTCCCGTGTGGTGTCGGGATTAGAATGACACCTCTCCATTTCTTCCGTGGATGTCGTAAAAGGCGCCTAAGGATATAGGTTTGGTGCATTTTAGGCGACAGGCTAGCAACCTGTCACTATTGTACCTGCCACCTTAAAACCAACAAAAAATGCTAGAAGTGGCCACGAAACGTGAAATGGTCAACATTTTGTCTATGTAGCGTTTTGTGTGCTCTGCCTACCCCTATTGGGAGTGCAGGTTTGATGTTGTGTATGTATGTATGTATGTTACGTAAGTATTAAAAAAAAAACAAAATGTTGAAGCTATCGAGGCTGTGTCGGGCACTAAAAGCTGCAAAAGTAGTTTAAATGTTCTTTGACTTCGATTTGTTATGACCTAGATTCATAAAAAAATGTGCAGCACTTCACCCCACGCAAAAACTTGAATAAAACAACATAATATTTTAGACGCTGTCAAATTCACAGAGTCGGAACGTCACATAGCGCGGTTTGCATAACTCCCTTTATTCGCTGTTCGTCGAGGTTTAACCTCTTCCATCTTTGTCCAATCAGTGCTCCACGAAAGAGACAAGCAGTGTGAAACCGCGTTAGGCAAAAATGTTTTCGTGATGTGAAGTATTTTACTGGGCGTCACAGAGGACAATAAAAAATGGACGCGATCCATCACACGCCCGCCATAATCAGTTATAATTATTCCGCGTAATGTCTGCGCATCACGAGTGTCCCCGACCGCGTAAAAGTCGAATGAGTTACGCAACGCAAGTTAGTACTTTTTAATTATCTCGTCTGTAATGATAAAGGTTCAAAGGACAAACAAACGTATACGTGTCAGTTGGGGATTACCACCAGCCGGGTAAAGCACGACAAGGCGTCTCACGCGCGACATAGACTGTACCTGTCACTGTCTAACATAGACGTCGAAAAATGACAGGTAGTCTATCTCGCGCGCGATTGGACTCGCGTTGGTAGACTGCAACAAGGGGAAATAATTAAGTGTTGATCATAATTTCCACGACAGAGACGCTTTCTCCGCTGGAGCACAAAACTTCCTATTGTTTAGCGGTAAGATTGGCGGGTAATAGGCAGTAATAATTCAAGCGGACATTACATATATATAAAGGTCTGACCACCCGCATACCGTTGACCGCAAAAAGTTTGATATTATCTTGAAGTTGATCTAGCAAGGAATTGACATAGCAAAAGTTGGCTTCCTCAAACACCCAGGAATGAAGCATTCGAGAACGTTTGCACGGGAAAATGACTACCAATGTTTTTTCCTAAAGATTTCCAAATTGAATACTACGTCTCAAATTAAAGTCTGATTTTTTTCGTGTGGCAGATTCACCAGGAGTGCATTAGCTATAACATTTACTGATCACATTTAATGCCAGCAGCTACCACGCTGTAGCAGCCTTTTTACAAATTACTAAAGCGGTGAGCACGTAAGGCAAGCAGCACAGCAAGTATATTGTTGGTTGTTTATTTCCCTTAAAACTTTTACGTATTCCTCAGCGAATTATCAAACCCCTGTAACCTTTGTGTTCCTGTAAAATGCTTACGCAAGCACTTTATAATATTATTTCTTTAACAATTCACGTCTCTGTGAGCGAGCAGCGCTCTTGTTATTACGCCCTGTTATGATAATGGCTGCTCGCGGATTTGTCCAAATTTCCAAGAGTATCTCTTAACAGATTACCACTTTCAGTTACAGTCGTTTATTCCTAGGCAAATGAGTATTATTATCATACACTTTTGTTGAGCCTTAGTGAGTCATGGCATCTTTTTTGTAACCTTTTCCAAACAAAAAAAAATCCTTTGAAGCCTCTGTGCATGTTTTCAAATATGATATTCGCCCTTGCGTTGAAAACCAAAAATTGCAATATCAAAGGCAGTGGACGTTTTATTTTTATTTTAATCAAATATTCCTGCTATTTAGAAAAACAACAACGCTTGATCCTATTCCAGCTGTAACAGCGATCGTACCTTCCTACTGAATGTTGCAATTGTTCCGACTGAATAAAAATTAAATTTTCTACAAAATATAGATAGGGTGCCAAAGGGATGCCATTGTTAAACCTCAGCTATTTTCCGGGCTATTGACCATTCGTGTGTCTTTCCGTGGGCCGCATCTTACATACTAACTGCACATGCTGCATTTGGAATGTTCACTAATAAAGGTCCGACCAAACCGCAGCTTAAAATCCGGTATCTCTTCGGAATCGCAGTGTCGCGTCGTTTTCGCACCGTTTTCGCCGCGTGCTCCCCACACCGCAGCTTAAAAAACGGTGACGGAACGGAATCGCAATGACGTGTGTCACGATAATCTTTTTGTCGCAAACCTTCCAAACCGGTGCTTAAAATTCGCTGCGTCAAAATCATGCTTCAAATACCTATATGACATAAGTAAAGATCAACTGCACCCATCACAGCAACAAAACAAAAGAACGTGACTCAGTTGTCTCGTTCCTTTTTAAAATTTTAGACATAGAATCTGATAATCTCTATGTGAAAAACGAAGTGTTACCGACAATAATCGAGAAACCCCGATTCGCAAATCTTTGCGTAAAAATCGCTGCACCTACAAGACAGCTGCGTTTTTTACGTCACCGGTGTGGTGTCTGCCATAAGATCTCCTTGTAATATTTTTTGCGATTTTTACGCAGATGGGTGATTATTCGAGCGTTTCAACCGTCTCATTTCTCTGTCCACTTTTTTGTAAACGATGGTATCATAATATTCTTCCATTTTTACAAAAAAGTGGACAGAGAAATGAGACGGTTGAAACGCTCGAATACTTAATCACCCAGATCAATTTACGGTGCGACAGCGTATTTTAAGCTGCGGTGTGGAAGCATGCGGCGAAACCGGTGCGAAAACGACGCGACACTGCGATTCCGCAGCGAGACCGGATTTTAAGCTGCGGTGTGGTCGGACCTTAAGACAATAATTAAGAAATTGAGATTAAGGTTGTATGTAGTAAATCCACTAGTTGTTTGGCAACACCCTTTTAATTTTTACTATATGTAGCTTACTATATTGATTTGAGAGATAGAGCCCTGTGACAGACGGACAAGCGGACGGAAAGATATAAGTATAATGAATTCTCAGTAATAAGATCCTGCAAATACAGCAACTAGCTACTGTAATGAACCAGTCGCATCAGAGCTGTTAAGTTCTAAACAAATGATCCACATTTTTCAGAATCCCTAAAACTAAATATTACTGGAAACGAACAAAACACCCGAGTCTTGTATCTTTATTTTCTTCAATGCCAAATAGAGGTCATCTACACAAAAATACCTTACAGAATTCAGTTTATGTAAGGTGATATAAAGTCATGCAATCGTCTTAACGCAAACCCTCTATTTCCAGTACTTTTGCTTTTCGGTCTTTCACTTGAGGTTTTTCCGAGATGGCGCCGCCACAGGAAATGAAAACAATTTTAGCAAAATGTAGCTACGTAAAAAGATAGGACGCCTACATTCTTCAACGTAAACCAAATATCGCGCCGTCATTGTGACTGTGTCAGGAAAGTTACTTTATTTAGTTTTAAAATGGCGGAACTAACCGACGCGAACGAACCTTAGCTGTTCCGATACAATGAATTGTTATAAATAAATCTAATCAGATGTTGTCGCTACGTGGTGTCGCTTGCACGGAACATAATTTTGAATTAAATAAACAAACTTGAATCTTGCACTCAACATAATACAAAATGTGATCTTGATATCATTTCAATTTCGTGTTAGGAACAATACCCGAAAAGCTAGCTAAGTTCAAGCCGGGCCGGCATACAAAGGGTTCTTTACCATTAAATGTACAGCATTAACATATAGGTACGAGTATATCTAGAAAATAGATGGTCTTATGTAGTCACGACGATTACATACGCCTTAAAATTTTTCTTTTTACATAAGCTCAAGTGACCGCAGACCTTAGTATTTGTTAGCAATTTGAACGTTTTGTTTTCACGTATTCCTAAGAGAAAAGGTTTAGGTTGACAGACGGAGGACAATGAAGTGATCCTTTAAGGTTTCTTTTTTTTCTAAGAGTTACGGAGCCATTTAGTTGACGGTCTATTTTAACACTTTACATTGAACATTAAAACTACCTTGAGATTCACTTATCTTGAAAAATACGGATAACTAACGTTTCAAATCGAGTCTAGCTCGACAAGTTTCGGGCTAATCCGTAGCCCTTCGTCAAGGATAAGGAGCGTCGTTCATCAAAGGAAAAGGAGCACCTGAATGGACCCGGGGTATACATGATTCCGTGTTCTTTTGGCAAAAATTACATTGGAGACACTGGACGCAATGTTTCTACGAGGTTATCGGAACACATACGCAGTAAGTATGAAGAAACAAAATGATAAGGGTGTCAGCCTAGGCCGAACACTCAATGAACTCTACATTCAACGCTCTATATCCGTTTTGACAATGTTTCCGTACTGACGAGGTAGAAATTTTACATTCTACGGAAAGAAATGTGAAGCTATTAAGATTAGTCAATGTCCAAATTTTTGTCGAGATAGTGGTTGGTACGTGCCTTTGAGTTGGAAGACGGTTTTGAAGTTTCTTACCGCGTCAACGGCTATTGTGTACGTGCCTTTACAAGGTGATGTTGTTAGTGGGCTACCTTATATTTGACAATAATAGAAATGATGATAGTAACGAAGGTAGTGTTGCGCCGGTATCAGTTTCATCGAGCACGAGCGTAAAGGTGGCGCGCAGTGCGCTTTTGGCAGCAGCAGCCACCGCGGCTCCTAGATGAAACGCTACGGATTAATCCGAAACATGTCGGGGTAAACTCGATTTTAAAACGTGAATTTTTCATATTTTTCAAGTTAACACTCAACAAATTCAATGTCAGGCAAAAAGTATTGTTTTAAAGCCCGTATTTTGTTAACAAATTAACAAGTTTCACCGAATTTTGTTACACAAAAATAGCACAACGGAGAGTAAAAAGTTATTTGCTGAATTGGTCGCGCTTTCAGGAGAGTGTTTAGGTTGTTAAGTAAGAACGAATAGTCTTTGAAAAAGTCTTTAAATAACGGCACCTATCCAAATATACATTATTTGACCCATAAGTGATAAAATAGAGCTTAAAAGAACAAAAAGACCAAAACAGTGCTTTGTTCCTGTGAAAACAAAATATGTTCACGTACAATTCTTTAAGTAAGCCTCCTTCTATAATTACATCAGTTAGATATTATAATTACGTTATTCAACACTGCAAGACAGAATAGATTCAAAGAGCTGATGTCTGCGAGGTAATGTAACAATACACCACATACTTAAAATATACCTAAACATGTAACTCTTCTTTGACACGTTATATTAGGCACTTATGTGGATATAAGTATTATTCAGACATGACATTGTTGAGTTAGTGGTACTGTGAAATTAAATATTTCAATTTTACACTGTCATGTAATAAAGTCAATTTAACGTAAACGCACGGACGATACAAAACCGTCAGGGTCTAATACAAAATGAACGTATGTGGCTTTGCTACCGCTATATTCCGGATTGGTTTTTATTTGAAACTTCTTTGCGAACTCGGCGAATAAAAACAAAACTGGAAAGCGTTGCCAGGAGATTGGCTAAACACGATAACGTAATCTGTTTCACTCGAATGCGAAGTGGTGAATCGTACCTATTTAAAGTTTTTTATCAAGTTGTGAACTAACTACAAAATGACTTAAATTTTTTTTGAAATATTTATTAATCATGACACGCTTATTTTATCAACTTTGCGACTAAACACGATAGCATTCATTATTTTTGATTGTTTTATACCTACCATAAGAAAGGCAAACGAGCAAGTAGATCATAGACATTGTCGTCGAACTACACAATATCTGTAAGAAACACTATTTAATTCACTGTCTTAGGTAAATAATAATTTTCACTACTACGCATTGACATTCGCAACCCCAGACGGATTGTGGATGTGATGCCAGCCCGAAGCCTGACGTACGATGTCTTTTGTGAAAGTAATGATGCCGGTTCTTTTGCATCCTAAAAATACTTCGCTACTTAGTTACTTCGAAACAATTGAAGTCAAATTAAAGCATCTAAAATGTAACTGCGCACATTGGAAATGCGTCACGTAAGCGTAAAGTAGACGACATGTTTTGGCTGAGAATTTCCCTAATTCATCCACGAGGGCTTGAAAAAATTAAGCCTCGAAAAAGAGCATTAGCATTCCGTACACGACTTCTCAGTATTCTGTGTGATTTCGCTCGACGGCCCCGGAACAAATCCAGGACTGCATAATAATCCCTTTCTATTGAAGGAAGACTCTTTGCATTTTATTTATTTTTATTTACGGGTAAGCTGAGAAGATATTGGCATTGTGGAGCGTTGCTTAAGAGTGAGGTTTATGGGAGTTGGCTGACCTTTGATCTTTATGGCAGGCATAATCGCAATCCATCTTAATAAAAATACATTCATAATTATTTGCATGTGTGCTACTCCTTTCATCCGCTCAAACATAAGTTGCCTACTAATCTAGAGATCCCTTGAGAGTTTCTTTGCATATTTATTTACTGTATGTTGCGGAGTTTAGCTGTGAAATATTCCATGTTGTTTATTAATTAGATTATTTATTTATACAGTAATTATTTAGTAATCCATGAAACTGGTCATTCTTTTTTTATATTAAACAGAGTATTTAGGTTGTTTTGTGAGGTTTTACTTTTTTAGTATGTGCACTCGTTTTAAATGTCTCATCAATCACCCGATAGTTAACTGGCAATGAGGCCCATTGGGATAAGTTCACCATTGTAAATAAAGCTGTTATCCATCAAGCTATTGCATGTCCAATGAAATACATTACAGTACAATCTGTATTTAAAAATTAGTGCTTTTATTTTGCATGTACTTTAAACATTTGTACATTTTCTTAAGGCCGCCGGCAAAACACATTTCCACCAGAGACTTTTAAAACACGTACAAGGAAATGTGAGGCGTTTCATAATTTTGCTTGCGCCTTAATATTGTTACGTGGCCTTCTGTTAAGCGTTTAAAGTGAGCAGCCTCTTAATGAGGCTTAGCTGGGGGAGTAAAGCAGGTGAATGGTAAGCGAGATGAGGCATTTGCTTAAGATTTGATGCGTGCGCGGTCGTGAAACAGCGGGGAACGGGCAGATTGCACGCGTTATCGTGCGTGCTCCGAGGGCATTACGTTACACTTTGAATGCCAAGAAATGTTCAGACCCTCACGCGGACATTCGTTTTCTAGGCTCGGAGCGACGGCGTCGGGAGATGGATTCACGCCAATGCGGCAACTTGCTCTTTTTGTGTGAAACTGTTTTTCGTACCAATTTATCGTTTTTAACATACGCGCAGTTTACATAAATTTCACGCCAAAATTCCCAAATGAGATAAACAGAACACACGACAAGTCACGTTGTCAAAGCCATGACTAGGTACTTCACATTTCGTAGCCCCTTTTGACACAGTTTTAGATTTGAAAAGAGATGGAAACAGTGACAGGTTTGTACCAGTCACCGAAAGCTTACCTAAACATATTTCTCTGGCCTCCTCTTACGACATCTACGTCACGGCAGAAATGGAGAGGTATTATTCCAAACCTGACGCCACACGGGTGTGGCACCTATAGCTATGTAGAGACAGGTTTTGATTATTTTGCCTTTTGAATTTAGATTGTTTTGTGTTATCGTGTTCGATAAAAAATAATTGTTTGTGTTCTTTTCAACATTTTATTACCTCCCCTTAATGATTATGTTGTCAGGCAAAAAATAATTAATTGTAATTAACTAATTATAGTACGTAAATTTACAACTTTATTACTACCTATCACAAATGCGAATCACCGTAACCGGAGCAAAATTTGAAAAGCATACTAATTAGTGATTGATGAACTGGCATGCTCAATGTAAAGCCTTCTATTCCTATTCAGGGGTTTTGTCTCAGATTTCTTGGTTTAGATTCAATTAACTTAGTCCTTGGACGACGCAAAGGAAACCTTACAGTAGGACGCTTTCGTATCTCACATTGTGTACTTTTTGTATCCTGAGAAATAAAATAGAAGATCAAGAACAGTTGGAGATGTCTAAAAAATACCTACAAATACTTTTTCGTTTATTTCACTACTTCTTTTAAATGAATTATTACAATTATTTTGGTTGATGACGTCACGATTTGATGAAGTGCTACCTCCTAGCTGATTTGTTTATGTCCTCATCGTGTGACACCATCTTTAATTATTTTGTCACCAGTGGTCAAGTGATCACTGTTGTCAAGGATGTCTGATTGCCGGTCTAAATCAAAGTCCGTCGTGAGTCATCACGCAAATCACCCAGAAAAAGCACGACTTGGACCAAAATCGAATGTAGAGCATTGCTTAAGTATTCGTTATGTTATAATAATAAAATAATGAAATATTTCAAAACATTGCAAAAAAAATCCCACTTATGAGAATGAAAGTCAGTTCACGCAGCTAATTTAATAGCTGAAGCCCCGACGCAACGCACCTACCTATGTTACCTACAAAATGATACTACGACAACGACCGTGGTCAAGGTTCATAATTCATAATTCATGAAATATGCATAATTATATTGTTATGTTGAACATGGTTGATAGCTGTATAACCTTTGTTTTTTTCAGTGTCCCATTACAATATTAAACAGTGTTGCTTGCTTTACCAATATTTAATGAATACTAAACCATGGCACCAAATAGTAAGTCAAAACAAGCGGAAGAGGCGGTCAGTTAGATAGCTAAGTAGGAATAGTATCAGAGGCCAAGGCTACCACGGTTTATATTTTTCACAAATTCGATATTAACCACGGTGAAGGAAAATATAACGAGGAAACTTAAACTCAGCGACACGGCATTATGTTATTGAATACAATTTTGTGTGTGAAATTCCAAATCCGCGCTGTACTTACTCGCGTAGAAACTATAGCCCCAATTCTTTCATAGTGAGAGAAGGCTTGTGCCTTGCAGTGGGTGTGACGGTTTAGCTACTACAAGATCTATTTACATCTATTAGTATAAAAACCTAACAGCTAACAATAATAACACCGAGAAAAATATTTACGGTACTGAAAATACCTGATAAATTGATAGAAAAAATGGCACTCCCCTTGCACACTGCAGACCGCCAATAGAGCCATCAACCGAGTCCGCAGACAGCAGGAAACAGCGGACAGAAGCAAGGTAGGCAGCATGAACACTGGAACAGAATGGAGAACAACTGTGGAGACAGAGTGTAGCGGTGGCAGTAGAAGGTAAATGCTAGAACTGTATAGAATACTGGTTCCAACAGTCAGAGGCTCAGACCGGCTATGCAGCGCTGGTCATGCGTAGACGACACGGATTCCTCATTAACTGACTATAAATGCCTAATCAGCCTAAGTATATAGTATTTATAAGTATACATATATTAACAAAAGGACAGGAAAAGAAAATAGAAAAGATTAAGTTACAAACAGTAGAAATGGTGAGAAGAAAATATCGTAAAACTATGTGTACAGTTATTATTAGCACTCACACTAGACGGGGCCGCGTATCCGCACACAAGAAATTTGTAGAATGACAACAATTACTGTGATTTAATTTCAAATTTATTTTATAGATGCACGTGACTTGGATTCGCGGCGTGCGCCAAGACCCCCGCAGCGAAAAGAAAACAAAAGAAGATCGTGTCGCTTTCTTTTCAGCGCGCTACAGCCGGTGCCATTCTAAGTGGCCAGTAATAATGTGCAGCAAAAGGAGGATGTTGCCACCTGTGTAGGATACTTTACCTAGGTCATGGGGACATGGGAAACCAATTATTTGTATTGTTTAATTTTACTTATAGTGGATTCAACCAAACGAAAGACTAAATTAAATTCTTATACTGTTTTTTTTATACGAAAGAGTGACTCATTTTAAAATTAAATTACATTCTCGTTTGGGTGGATTAACTTTTTGTCTATAAATTGGGCCCCGTATTAGAAATATGCAAATCTTTTGTTGAAATCTACTGTAGAACTATTAAATTGACCCTTAAGGTACGATGTTAATCTCGCCCGGCACGCAGCAGCTACAGACGACGTGTCGTCTCTACACTACCAGTATTTCTGTGTATTTCTAAGAAGAGAACAATGTAAAATACACTACGTCAGCTACATGAAGTTGCGTTGAGTCAGCAACATTGAATATTAATACTTCATAGAAATTTAATGATACCAGGGGCCTTAATAAGCTAGCATTTTTCCCCAATTTAAACGTAAAACGGGTTGTCGTCTCTTTCTCTCACGCATGGTTAGAGCGGGACATTATTTGTTTTATTGCGGCGATAAAACTTAGTGCACTACTAGCAGTAATGTCGCTGGCGATACGTAGGCTACATAATAATGGAAAGTACGCACAACTCATGTCTTAAATCGAGTTTAGCTTGACATGTTTCACATTGAAAATTAAGTCACATTTCTACACTGCTAGATATTGAGGAAACAAAAAAGTTTTTACCTACTTTCTGAGTCATTACAATAAGGGTGCTAAAAATTTACTAAAAGAAAATGTACTTTTCAGCCGATTTTGAAAATGGAGGAATTCTGAACCCTTTGAAATAATAAATTGTTAAACAACTGCTCACGTAAAATTAATAACGTATGAAGTAATTAAGCTACTGTATTGCTTAATAGACTATGCCACACTATGCACAGTATTTGTACTGGAATGGAAACCGTATCGGCTGAGTGTTTAAACAGCCGCCCGTTTCAATTGACTTAAAATTTATTAGCTAAAATAGCGTTTCTATTTGCATTTGCTTTGGTCATTTATACAGCTGCAAAGTGTAATAGGTCTGCCGTAGATGGAACAGGAATTGCTTTCCACTAATGTGACAAAACCCGTAATGGGCTGGCTTCTTTGGGTTATGAGAGCCCCTCTCCGAGCTGTCCATTCACCTACGCCATTTAACTTAGAAGTTCAATAGCCATGTTAAGTGTTTCTTGCTACGAGTCAACAGTTGTCTTCGGTGAGAATTTAAAAATGATCCCCTATTGAATTCGGAGGGTAAGGGAGACCAAAGAAAACCTCTTTAGCCAGTTGGGGTGTCGATTCAAATAGATAAATAACCCGAAACGAATGGAAGTGGTCGCGGCCGCTTTCGTTGCCATCGGCAGGGGCTGCCCTGCAAATATTGTAACCACGTATACTTATACATTTTATGTAAATGAAAATAAGGTTCATAAGGGTAAATCAGGAAACATAACAATTTATTTGGGTACTCGAGACCCCGCTGAGTCAACAAGGATGGGTAAATGGGGCACGTTATATGCCGGCCCTGTCCTCTCTAATTCGATTAGGTAAGAAAAGTATACAACCCTAGTCAATTTAAGGCTATCTTTATGCAACAAATATTTATTCTAAATATCCTTGAGTGAACTTGCTCACCCACACAGTAAATAATGTTTGGAATCATTGTTAAACATAATTATGTCAAAAACCGTTATTTCATCTTTAGTAGAGACAATATAAGCCATGTAAAATACGCTTGTCAGCTTCATGTCACTTTATAAAATAAAATTGCCAAAAAAATTAGACACCTAGGTAATATATTATTATTATTAACCAATCAGAAACATACAAAGTGGTATACATACCTTTTAAGACTTATTTTTATCTAAAACTGTAGAAATTACGGCCAGCAGAAATAAAACGAGGTTAGGTAGTTACACGTCTACTTCGTCCTACAGAAATCATTATGTTTTCCGCGTAATCGGAATCTCTTCAAAAAATGTTTAGTCCCAAAGAAAGCGATTGAATTTACTAGGTTTCCCTAAAACCTCTGACAAGGATGCTAAACTAAAAGTAAAGTAATCATGAGTTTACATGAAGCCTCACAGTTGAACGGCTTTGAAAGCTAATCGATCTACGTGGAACGAACAATCACTCTCCGAGCACTTCGTGGCAGCGTAAAAGGAAATAAAACAAGGCTAATAATTTTGCCTAGCTTAAATAAAAAATTATGTGCGACCATTTTCGGTAAAGCGAGGTATTTTCGTTATAAACGTTTGTGCAATACGCAAGAGAACTTTGCTATCCGGCAGTTCGATTGTTTACATATACATGGTGCTCGTGAGCATTGCGAGAGATTTCAACCACGAATTCCAGAGGCTATAAGAAGTAATAAATGTTAAATGAACTTAGGTCGAAACACGTTTTTTTTTATAATTTTCATACATAATAATTGCTAATGTCGTATAAACGTGCCTTAATAATGGTAAAAAAAATCGTGTTTCGACCTAAGTTCATACGACATTTATTACTTCTTATAGCCTCTGGAATTCGTGGTTGAAATCTCTCGCAATGCTCACGAGCACCATGTATAACAGCAACGAAGAAATGCCTTTGTTTGTGCACTGCGTCCGCGATCAGTGGGTACGTGTCACATCGGATTATAATAAACCGATTCCCAGATTTTTTTTAAATCTGTTCAGTTAATAGATTCGTAGTAATTCATCATTTTTAATAAAGTTACACCTACGCTAACGGCCGGTCCTAATATTAGAGATAGAACAATTACAGATAATATGGACGTTATATCAATTTCCTATCCCTAGTAGGTAAGCTAAACCGTCGATAGATTGAAGATGGGTTAGTCGATACCGTGAATGAAATGGAACGTTCAACGTTTGTAAGACCGACAAAGTAAAAAAACTTCACTGATATTAAACATTTAACAACTGCAAGCATAACGATTGCCTCTCACACCAATGCAAGGATAGGCCGGAATAAACTCAATTCCAGTTGTGTATACCTGTACTTGTACTTAACGAACATTGGTATTTTCATTTCAGTATTTATATTATTTATAAAACATTATAAACGTATGCCAGAAAACTCGTGCAAAAAATTGGATGTGATTCTGTAAAATTTTAAGGTACGGTTATCTTGCAAAAAGATATTTCAGGCTTATTCTATTGTTTCTGTAAGTTTATACTTAAGGCATCATTGTGTGAATGAAATCTTGTTGTACAAGAGTTGTTGTGCAAGAGTTAAGCAGTTCGTTTGTTGTATGATTTGCGGTAATCATACTAACTTGACCGCAAGTTTAACTATCGCATAGTAATGAAAATGTAAACTCCATCTCTGCTCACGACAAATATGAATTAATCACACGTCAACTTTAATTTCGAAACAGGTCTGGAAGCGAAATAACGGAAACTTTTACATACCTTTTCTAAAATTTTATAAGGCACCTAGTATAAATTCTGCTATAATTATTAATATAACAAGTTTTATTTAACAGTAAATTTATAAACCTAAAACTTTTTTTTCTATCACACATCATTTCGAAAATAAGTTAAATATTTCTTCGGGTAAAACATCTTCAGCATTCAATCCGAATAAACAGAAATGGATATAAGCTACTATTTCATCCAATATCCCGCGCCAACTGGAGAATATGATAATTGCGAGCTAACTCCCGCATCGATCATACACTCCCCTCCATTGATACGCTTTTGTAGGTACCACTCACCCTAATCAATCTTCTTGATAACTGAATACTCGTGCGGGTATTATGTTCCCTTCTTAAATAAATCGCTGCTACATATCTTCACCATCCTGACCAGGGTCGAGATTGTGGGTTTTCACGAATAGCGCGGGACTAATTTTAGATTTAAGTGTACTAGCAGTTACTTATGTAAAGCTGGATTAATGAGCTAACCTTAAGACTTGACCATTCGATTGGTTGATCTATCGATGTTTGAGGTAGTGAAACAATTAATTATATTAAAAAAATGTTTTTTTCCGCAAAATTGAAAATCATAGTTTACCTATTATAGTCTAGGACTTGTCCATGTAACGTTTCATGTGAACTGCTTTCCCCTTTTGGGAATACTCGTAGTTTCTTAGTGTTTATATGTTTAGGTCGGTATTTATGGTTTATGTTTACAAAAAGAAAACTAACAGACTCATTACTAACGCTGTCTAAAATCCAACTGAGATTTCTCTCTTGTTTTGGCTGTTTTTTTCTAGTTACGAGTATTCATGCCAAAACGCAAAGAGCAATAAGTTTCAAGTTTACCTGTTTTTATCTAAATACAAAAAGGAAATTGATCATCAATGTTAAAAGTAGAATGACTCTCCATCTCCAGTTACCGTAATCATAAGTCGACAAAAACTCGTTATTTCTTACTTCAAATAAAAGTTGATAGGTATTTACATTAAATCCACATTTTGGTTCGGTAATGAGTCGATTTCATTTTCCAGTTCCTCCTCGCGAATATTCTTAGAAATGACACAGATGAATGACATCCACGAGCGAGCACTGAGGAGTTTATTAATATTTCTCCCTCCCTAATCATGTTGAAAGGAAAATATATGCTTCAGAAAACATTTTTAGGGTTCTACACAGCAGAGCGAAAGAGTGAATCGGTTTGCCGCGTCATTTATTTGCTCGCCTAAATGTAAGACAACGGTCATTCTGATTTATGGAATAAAAAAACAGGGAGACAGTAAGCAAATTTAGTTTATTGACACATCCTTCCTTATCCTTTAATGTAAATGAAAGAGTCTCCCTGTGGTACGCGATAAACATACCTAGAAACTACGGAGGGGTTTCGATGCAGTGTTCACCATTTTATAAAAAGCATTTTACAGTAGATAGCATTGGAAAAGCTCGTATGAAGCCTGGGTGGCTGCTAGTAGGCATATTATTATATAAAACAAAATATAAACCGTGTAGTGTGGGGTTTAGAATAACACTTCTCCATTTCTTCCGTGGATGTTGTAAGAACGTCTAAGAGCTAATTTTTCAATCACCAGATAAAACATATCTGTCCGATAAATGTTGGCTATCACTTTTCTTTTATATGACGCGAAAAAAGGATAGCAATAATTTTAACTGGCAGATAAATGTATCTGGTGATTGAACAATCGGCCCTAAGTTACACTTTAGGCGACAGGTTAGCAACCTCTTACTATATAATACCTTTTTCATTAACGTTTCAACCTAAAGTTATGCTAACAGTGGCTACGAGACGTGAAATTTTCATGGTTTTACCTTTGTGGCGTTTCGTGCGTATACAAGCGTGATGTATGTATGTATGTATAAAATGTAAAATCCCGTAGTACTTGACTTACCTCTACTTTCTGGGTTTTGTTGTATACCGTCCAGTTCCTCTCGTACAGCGGCAAAAAGTATCATTAGCGACAATACGCTGGATGAGTCAACCCTTATTAGGCACGGGCGTAATTTATCACAGTGGTGGTTTTTATGCTGTACATTTACCCGATCATGTAATGTGAAATAGGCATGGTTTTGTCATTGTAACGTTTTGTTATCTACATCCATAACATAATATGCCTAATAGAGATTTTATTGCACTATACATATAGGATTGCATAAAAACGTAAACATTAATGAAAAATAGATATAACTTACTTAAAACTAGACTATATTTAAAAATGGGCACCCCGAGGCATGGTCCCAAATATGTTGATGCGCTGGGACACCATGGACTTTCTTGCCAGAAGAGCGCTGGCCGCTTTTCCAGACATGCCGCTCTAAACGACATCATCCGCCGCTCTCTTGCCACCATCAACGTGCCTGCGGTTTTATAACCGTCAGGCATAATTAGAGATGATGGCAAGAGACCGGATGGTATGTCCCTTATTCCGTGGAAGCAGGGACGAGTGCTGGTGTAGGATGCCACCTGTATCGATACACTAGCACCGTCCCGCCTCCACGGTACTTCTACAGAAGCAGGAGCGGCAGCTGAAGCGGTCGAAAAATTAAACAGTGGCAAATACAGAGGTCTCGGCTCTGAATACCTTTTCTTACCATTCGGAGTCGAGACCTTAGGTCCGTGGGGCCCCAGCGCCACCAAACTTACAAAAGAGCTCTCCAAGCGGCTGGTAGATATAATTGGAGACCGAAGAGCTGGCAGCTTCTTCGCTCAACGCATCAGCATTGCGATTCAGCGAGGAAACGCTGCCTAATATAATAATATGTTCCGATGGAATAACCAAATGGCCTACATTAGGAAACATGTATCGCGCAATGCATTAAGTATAATGTTTACTTTATAGTATGGTACCACTTTATAAAACAGGTGAAAGGAAGAAAACAAATAATTGACACCTTTTTGTAAATGCTTAGAAATAACAGTGATTGCTTGCTAACAGATGACCCAGTAGGTATAATTATGTATGACCCAAAATTCCAGGTCGACGACGTTTTACTTAGCAGTCTCTGAGAAAATCCACCTGTCAGATGGGCGGGCGGACCAAACGAATTAAGTAACCTAATAAAATAACTAACTACCGATTAATAGTATGATAGATAATTGATTTATACTTAGCATTAAGACTACCTATTGTGTAGTCTGTCTATTTTAATTTGGTATGCTCTATTTTTAAATGAATAATTGTATACATTTAAACACTTTATGTTTGTATGTTGTTGTTACTTTTAAGCTAAATAATTTAATTAAAATAAAATAAATATAGCGCCTTTGCGTAAAAAACGGCATTGAAATTTGCCCATTAGCTTAAGCGCCACAGTCGGACTTACAAACACATCTAACTCCTTTTTACACCGTTACAAACACAAATCCTCACACATTTTAAAGTAAACCCAATACGTCACCGCAAATGGTGGTACCGTTTATATTGAGAACATTATAAATGATAACAAACAGTAATAAGTGTCATTAGAATTATGATTTCCAGTTTTATGTTTAGATTCCAAAGAAAAATTAAAAAAAAAATCCGTTGAAAGTCTAATTTAATCAAAATGAAGTAAAATTTGCAACAATCCTCCTTTTTCATCAAAGTTAAGATCTTGCTACATTATTTTTAGATTCTATACCTTATCGGTTTAGGTAGTTAAAACAATATAAACAATCTTGACATGTCTTTGTTTGTATAAACAATCTTGACATGTCTTTGTTTTTTGTTTGTTGAAATACACAGTCTAAAAATAAAAATCGTTACACTATACAATTCAATTATGAAAGTAAATGATTTTTTCATACCTGAATTGTAAAATGTAAAGATTTCGATTTAAAAAGTGTATGTTTAAATAAAAAGACACGTCAAGATTGTTTACATTGTTTTAACTACCTAAACCGATAAGGTATAGCCTTATTATTGTAGGTACTATGTAGTAAAGATAGTAGATATAGTAAATTTACAAACACACATCAAATGTTTACATCGTTGTCAGAACACGTCTCTAAAGCAACATCTGTCTGGGGTACTTTAAAACTGTCAATGAAAACTCGGCCCAACATTTTCATGCCGAGACCAGCGGGAGTCAAATAGAATATGAAAGCAGCTCGGAAGACTCAGTTTCCGCAGTGTACAAAATGGATGCGTAATTTATACACCGCTTGTACAAAACATAGTCGCAGGTACTTCCTAAATCTGTTCGGTGGTTATGTTGATTGTATGCATTTATTACTTTTTGCATTGATTATACTACGTCTTTTCGTATTGTGATGGGAGTTACTCGTTCGTATTGAAATACATATGTATTGTATTGTACTATAAGACTCTTTATTGTACATAAAACGGTTACATAAGACCAGTAATAGGATAACAGTTTAATATACAAAGACGAACTTATCCGCGAGATTTTATGTCACCGTACATTTCACTAAACGAATCAATGTTTCTTGGAACATTTCGATGGCAGCAAAGTAAAGACGGACATCTACATTTTTGCAAAAAAAGTTTTTTTACAAAAACTCGCTTATTTTAACCATATCTACAAGTCTGCATTAAAATAATTTTAAATTTCCAAATAATTTAGAAAATTTCATACGTAAATGATGACATCTACACACAGTTTAAAAAAAACATCGCTGTAGAAACGGACATTTGAGCTTGACCGCTTTTACTTCGCTACTTTTAAGTGATGACTTAAACGTTAACAAAGTCATCTGCCATTTGTCACGTTGTATTATGTACAGGTTTATGACATAAACACGGATATCTGCCAGTTGTCCGTTTCTGCATTTAAAAAAAATCCACATTTCTTGAACAATTGTGTTTTTTTGCTTGCTTTTATATGGACATTTTCATATTTTTCAAACACTAAACTAGAAAAATGATTTTAAGAATTTGAAAATTAACATTTTTTGTTTTTTGATTCAAGTAGACGTCAGGATTTTTTGTTATTTACATTAAAAATACGTTGATCATGTACTAATAAATAATGAATTTAATAATTTTTCTAGATTAACAAAAGATATTATACAGTCCATTTTAAAACGTAATCGATATGTATGTCAAAACGACAATATTCACGCCGCATGAATGGTGTTGCTGTGTTGGCTGGGGTAAAAAACCAGCCAAGTGCAAATTAGACTCGTGCACAAAGGGTTCCGTATCTATTTGACTAGGTAAAGTAAAGATTAATAATTGCGGTTTATTACTTATTAGAAAAAGATCGTCAAAAACATGTTTGTTGTATCTGAGCCTCCTTAAATTATTATTATTTTATTTTTCAGTATTTGTTGTTGTAGAGACAATTTAAATACATAATCTGTGAAAATTTCAATTGGTTAGCTACCACGATTCTTGAGGTACAGCTTGCGTAATGGAAACCACAAAAACGGCCAAAATATCAGGTTTTTTGCAAGTGATCCGCCCATAATTATTATTATTACATTGATTTCATTATTTTTATTATAATGGCAACATAAATATGGCATGGTGGCATCATCTGTGGAAATTTCAGTAGCGTATCTTTTACAATTCTTGAGATAGATCCTGGAGACTTAAAGACAGACGGACAGTAAAGTCCTAGTAATGGGGTCCCGTTTTTACCCTTTGGGTACGGAACCCTAAAAAAATTATCAACTTAATAAAATTGCGAAGGTGAACAAAAAGTAAATCTAAAATCTACTCTGAGATATTAGTAATGTGTATTAACAGTACCAAGAGCACAAGCAAACGGCTTTTTTAAGTCAATGATAATTTGATAATGCTCAAGGACCCGGGAAAACTTATTGTGAAATTAACCGATTACTATAGCAAAATACAATAAATTAATGTCTTGTGCCAGCAAAATTGAATACCATCAACATACCATGATTTTTACGGAAACAGTAATCATCTTTTAAGTTCCAAATCATTGCATTTTTGATCTATTCTTTTCTATCAAAGATATAAAAATATTGTTGATTTAATTAAGTAAAAAAAAAGTTATCATTATTTGAGGATTACATTTTTTTTAATTTATTTTTGTCTTTAAATGCTAATCTACGTTTAATTAAGTTGATATTTTGTTATTTACCAATGTACCCATAGATACTCATCCAGAATATTGCTTTTAAGCATAACAATTGTAGTAAATGATAAGTAAAACAGAAATAAATTGATTAAGTATTTTAGTACAATGTATTTTACCTGTTTTGGTAACGAAATAAACGAATTTATCTCATTTCAGAGCTAATGATTAGTGGTAAGATGACTCATTTCTAAATATGACTAAAATTTCAAAAACAAAGTAGATAAAGACATCTACAAAAAAATACATAAAAAAGGAATTATGCTTATTATTTGTTACTTAGTTTATCTTTAAATGTTCTTAACAGCTTAATTGCAGATTTAAATCTTAGCTGATTTTATATTTAAAATGGAAAACATGGATTTTATAATTACGACGTACAAACGGACATCAGACAGATGTCTTCGTCTACGTGTAAGTTTTTCTAATGTAAAAAAGGACATCTACAGTTTTTCAGAGAAAAACAAGGATATAGCGTAAAACTTTTTATGCAATCAGTAAAAAACGTTATTTTAATGCAATATGCAAAATTTCATGTTAATCGGTCCATTACTCTCAAAATAGTCACACTTTTTTAGTAATTACGCTCTCCTGTAAAGTTGCGTTTTTGTAGATATCTGTTTTTACTTTGCTGCCATCGATTTGAGCGCGCATTGTGTACTTAAGACCATAAATGTTGCGGTGACGAATTTGATTTATAACTTATACCACGTTTCCCCACTTACATACAAAGTCCAAATTATATGTATGTAGAGCCTGATTTATTCCTGGCATATTCTCTGCCAGTTAATTTTTACGTGGTAAGGTGGAGTGTCCAATCAATATGGAACAACAAAGAAAGTAAAAGTGTTCGCGCTTGGCTGCAGCAGCCGCCGCGGCTCCTAGATGAAGGGCTACGAATTAGTCCGAAACATGTCGAGCTAAACTCGATTTATTAAACGTGAGTTATCCGAAAATTTTCAACAAAAGTAAAAAGACGGATAATTGGACAATCACCATAGATAGGAAGCTATTCCAAGGAAGCCGATAGCATTTGTAGTTTCTGAACAGAGACTGACTTATTTAATCTAACCATAAAGATTCCATTTTCTTTCCATTTTAGTAGGAACCCTAACTACGAGGGGTTCAGGAAAAAACCATAATCTTTAACACAAACCTCACCTGTTCATTTTTAATGCTGTGTATCCGCCGTTAACGGTGTCATGCCATTTTCCCTTTTGTAACATCTGCTTACAAACGTCGGTTTGTGCGTACAAAACTGAATAATACATTTTCTTGCTAAGGATTTCCTTTATTATCTGAAGCAAACAGTAGCAAAAAACCTGAAATATAAGCAAGACTGCCGTACCTTACGTGTGTAGGCTAGGTTAGCGTGTATCCCGGCGTTTCAAAGAGGCCTGACCACTCTCATAAAAGTGAAATAAATAGGTATATTTTCTCCAAACGCAATATGGCGTCTAATTTAAAATAATGTAGATATGCTATAGCCGGGGAAAATTGCTAGGTATGAGAGCTGCGAGGAATTCTTAAAGGGAATTTCATTAAATTCCCGTGCCTCTTATTGATATGGGCGGCGAACGCTCCGGGCTGGGTCGCGCTTTATTAAGAAATCATATAGATGTCTGCGGAATAGCGCGTACGTGACGATACGCGGTATTGCGGGCGCGGTGGCGCTCCAGCGCGAGACAGGCGGCGCTATGCGGCGGCCGGCGGAGCGCTGATTAATAGCCCGGCCTCCGCCTGAGGACTCGGCCTCCCCGCTAACTGCAGGTTTTTAACGTGCTGGCACTTCGGTCCAGCTCTGTCTTTCTTTAAGAACAAAGACTGGAGAAAAAGATCGCGACTGAACTATCGGCAGGCGGAAAAGCTGAAATCTCCAGTTACCCTCGTTCTTTAACAAGACACACAGAAATTGCAGTGCTTATTTTCTATAAGTACTATCGTCATCATCAGCTCATATCCGTCCGTAGCTAAACAGAGACATCTCCAAGGCACCATTAATTGTCTCTAGGCTTAAGCATTTTTGCAGTCTTTCATTATCCAGAAAAACTTAAACTTAAAGGAGTAAGCATGTCCAGTCTTAGATAATTTACTAAAATATGCGCACACGAACTTAATTCTGAAATTACAAGAGCGTATATATCTTTACATGATAAATTGATAAACTTTAGCCGTGTCGAATTCATAGTATTTTTAAGGTTTTTCCTAGTAGGTACAATATACAACAACAGTACAACAAAGACAATTGAAATAATCATGACAGTTTATAGGTACAGTCAGCGTCTGATACATGGTTACACTTTGGTACTTTGTCACTGTGATCGCAGTGACAATTTCATGCGAGAGTTCAAATATGAGGTTAATTAGAAAAGGTACTAAAGTGTATACATGTATCAGACGCTGACTGTACGTATAATAAACTATTACCGTTAAATCATAAATAATACTGAAAGTGTGGTCACTTTAAATGGGTAAATTTATCTGTAATAAATATTTATATGAGTGGACCGAACGTAACTAATTTAGATATATTCTTTATTGATTTGTAGATGTGTATACAGTTAACAAATAGATTAGAACACTTAAATACATAAATATATTACCTATGCTGACACTTTTGCACAATCATCTGCTGAATAGATAGATAGATATTAAACGATTTCATTAGGCGTTATAAGTTTGTACCATTTTATTTGTTTTGTTTTATACACAAATAATCAACGTATCAGAATGGATATCGTAAAGTCAACAACAAAGATATCTATCGAAGTAACGATACAACATCCAATATTGATACAAATGTTTGAATCAGCTATGGATTGAAACACTTCACTGTCAAAATGTACATCGGCGGAAAAGTTCGATTGGTTTAAATGTCTATCTGCCAATATATATATAATTCAAAAAGGAAGTCACTCGTAACAACGATTCGACAAATCTATACGAAGTAAAAATCCGTAAATGTGTCAAAACGTATCATAATGTCAAGGAAGCGCGAAACAATCACAAATCGTCGTTTTGTTAATTGTACTTTTTCAACAAAGCAACCCAAATGGCGGCAGATCACACCATAGTCCATAGTCTTAGAGCTGATAGGAAAAGCAGCTGTGAAAGAAGCGCGGGCGCTGGAGTGCCGGGCTGGCGGCGACTGCGCCGAGTAGGTAATCCCGCTGCCGCTTAAACGACACTCACTCCAGGATTATATTTAATCCTCCTCCTTACCGCTCCTCTTTGTTTAATTAGCTGTCCAAAGGAACGCGAGAAGTTTGATCGAAGTAATAGAACCCGTGATCTCACTGATGAACAACTTTCATAATTAATACAATGGAGTTTTCTCATGTATTTATACGGAAAAGTTTCACAGGGAAAATTTTGTACGCCGATGCTGGAATTTTAACCTCCGGGTTGCCAGTACTTTGTGTTTGAGTGCTATTTATTTTGTTTAAGCTACTACTTTGGCGTGTTCAGAAAACATGATTGTAAAAGTTTTGTTACCAAGTTCTCTGAGAAATGATTTTAGCGTAATAATTGATATTTGTATGCGCAACATGTATTTATGTCAGCTAAATAACTTGGCCTGCAAAATCCTATGGTGTTATTCTCTAACTTAATTAAATAAACTCGTCGACGAGCTCGACATCGAGCTGTAATATTTTCCACACAATATGACAGCTAATCTTGAGATTTCGACGTTGAGCTCGATGTCAAGTTTAGTTTGTTACGTTAGAAAGGAACACTACTGAGGTCCTTTAGCTAAGATAACTGACGATAGCAAAAACATTTAAGTCGTGGTGCTGTTGCCGCACGTGTTCTAAACTCCGGTCACCGAACATCGCCTTTATTAGAAGTTGGTCGCCGACCACCATCGCCTTGTCTGCTGTGACGGCTGTCGCTCGACGCATGCGGCCGACCACGTCCTTTGCTCCGTTGAGGTTGCCGCATGCGGCAAACGACTCATTGTAATGACCTTTCAAGGGTACGTGACGCAATCTTAAAAAACAATTAAACATCTATTTGACACTTTTGCTGCGCGTCGTACCAATCTGGTTAGATATTAGAGACGGCACGATTTACCCCCGTCATTATGTTAATGGCGACTTGACCGAATACCGTGCCAACAAAGTGAGATTATTACTAAAGCAATAAAGCAATCGGAAAGGCATTTACATTTTCCTCATATTTATAGATTTAAGTGGAACGAAAAATGAATGTTTATTATGCTTAAATATTTAGGTTTATTAGGTAGGTAGGTACATTGAGTTGCGGTTTGTGCACCAAGAATCGGTTTCGCATTTGTGTAAAATACAAAAATACTTATACGGCGCCATGCGTGTGTTCTCGAATGGGGTAGGTAAAGTTGGTACACGAAACGTATATCGAAACATGACTATTTCACATTTTATAGTAACTTTGAACACAATTTTACGTTTAAAAATTTACTTACCTCTCCTAACCTATGTGTGTACTTTGTTTACTAAATGCTAAAGTACAAATAAATGTGAGTAATTAAATTAAGTACAGTCGACTACAAAGAGATACATACCCTCTAAGTAACAAACACATGTACCCACTTAAAGAAGTGAAAGTACATACGGTGTTACATGTTACAAAATCTTGCCACTTTAGATGCCGGGACTGCACTGTGCACAATATATAAACCAGATCGTATATTTATACACAAACATAGGTAAAGATGGCAATACAAAGGGCATACAGACTGAGGTGTGTGGTGCTACTTTTAACACAGTTTCACTTATGTAATATGTCAAATGAACGATACTGTATATTTTTGTACTTGAACTTTGATATAACTTTCATGGTAAATGTTGAATCTACTCCTATTTTACTAAATTTATTTAAACACAAGTCAAGGTGATCAAATTTGAATTCTAACTTGGCGTGTGTGATTTTCAAGTTACATTTAACCTGAAAACTATTAGCCGAAGCAATAGCAGACCATGAATTTTTATGAAAATAAAAATAAAAAATCTCTCCCAGATCGCCGCCAATATGGAGGGTGCCCAAAAGCCTGGCAGCATTGCAAAGAATGGCCAGCCCTCTGGTCACAAGAGGCTTTATGAGTTGCGCTGAATGTTCCAGTAGGTAGTTATTATCCTTATCCTTACTTCCTTATCCTTACTAATATTATAAGTCAGAAAGTGAGTTTGTTTGTTTGTTTGTTTGTTTGTTCCGCTTTCACGCCGTAACTACTGAACCGATTGCTTTGAAATTTTGCAGACATAAAGATAGTAGTCCGGATTAAATAATAGGGTACTTTTTATCCCGGAATAAATTGATTTTCCCGAGGGAAAACAAAAATATAGTTTGCTTGATAGATCGATATCAATCGATGATAGATCGATAGCGATCGATGATCGGTCGATAGATGATAGATCGATGGCGCTGCGTGTCGTTTGAAACGAGAAGTTTTTTTATAGTTGTGTTTTATACCGCAATATAACTGAGTTACACGCGGGCGAACCCGCGGGCGGAAAGCTAGTTACATATAAGTGACACTTAAGACGTAATACTTAAAATGAATACGAAAGAAGTAACTGCGCCAGCAATTCGAAATCTCAAATTCAAATATTCAGGCCTGATGTATTATTTGTAACCATATTTTTATGGCTAAAGATACATGATTATAATATCCCTTCAGAGTTTCACGTCTCAGTGTCATCTTAGTTGCGTATATTATTATATGTATATGCGTACATTCTAAAACACTAATAATTTAATAATATTTCCATGAATCTAAAGCATGTAGGTATGAACTATTTAAGTACGCCGCGAAACCGCGTAACCTCAACATTCTAATTGTAAATATGTAACTCAGACAGGCGCTGCCGTGTTACGCGTTCTATCGATGTTCATTTAAATTCAAATATGTTTAAATTAATTTAAATTAAATTAATTAGTTCTGCTGAATTTACTCGAGGTGTCACCGCAATTTTAACGCTCTACTCACAGCGAGACACCTACTAGATCTTATATTACACATAACGTAGTTAATTGTTTTGCTACTTATGTGATTGTAATCAACACGCAATTCATTCCAATGAAAAATTAAATTCTCAAATCAGTTTTATTTTTTTAATAGTTTAATTAGATTGTTTTTGATTCCATTAAAGTTTCAAACAGTACTGTAAAGATTCTTGGCTGAATTTAAAGATTTACTCTAATTTTTAAACGACTTCAAAAAGGAGGTTCTCAATTTGGCTGTATTGTGTTTTCGGCATTTGGTATAACCGCGAGCATTTATAATCTGACGACGTTGTTGTACTTGAATTTTATAATATGCCTGCGACAAATTAATAGACAGATGTATGCTTTCCAGATATTGCTAAGTTGAATTCGGTTTTTTTTAGTTAAAGTTATTTGAAGCTATAATTAAACACTTACATAAAATTTCGTAGATATACGAGTATTTTGTTTTCTTTAGGTTTGAATGATTACTTAACTCATTATAGTAGTATGGTGGTAGTACTTTTTAACCGAGTTTTTACTCTCTGTGTTTGTACTTTGTATTGTTTGAATGAGGTTTTATTATTATTATAGTGAATGTAGTGAATAAATTTTACCCGTGTGGTGTCGGATTTAGAATAACACCTCTCCATTTCTTCCGTGGATGCGACTAAGGGCATAGGTTAAGGTATACTTTAGGCGGCAGGCTAGCAACGTGTCACTATTGTACCTGCCACCTCAAAACCTAAAAATATTATGCTGGAAGTGGCCACAAAACGTGAAATAGTCATCATTTTGTCTATGTAGCGTTTTGTGTGGTCTGCCTACCCCGTTTGGGAATACAGGAATGATTGCATGTATACATTTAAAATTACTATCGATACGTAAACAAAACCAAGCTTCTTTTATAAATGACCCAAATATTAGTAATTGGTATTCATATTCATCAACAACAACAGATGCGTCATAAAAAATGTAAATGAATTGGGGCTGTCAGTGCCTTTATTGATGGCTGTCTACATATAAATTTATAAAAAACTATGTTTTTTTAAATGTTTGGTAGTACAAAAGGAAGATTTATCCCTTAATTGCTGACAAAATGGTAAAATAATATCAAAAATTTTGTATTTAGTTTGGTTTTGTATTTTACTAAAATAGGTTCAGTTATTGTAATGACCACAATTTTTTGTGTTTGAATTTATTTTTGTTGTTATAAATTGTTTCTGTCATATTGCTAAGAAGGGTTTCGTCTGAGCTGATTCGAGATAGAGCTCTGCAACTCGTCTCCCGGCCTATTTACAAGGGAGTCCATCCACCCTCGCGCTCGGGGCCTAGGGCGACGACCCATTCAGCCAGAATAAACAATTTTACGGATCGGCACGGAAGCGTAAAGCGCTTGATAGTTTAGACCGGGATAAAAAAATGTTACATTTAGGAAAAGTTGAACCTACAATATGCAAAAGTAATGAACTATAACACATTAAAATGTACATATGCACACACGCCTGTATTCCCTAACAGTATAGGCAGAGCACACGAAACATTACATACATACATACAGTCACGCCTCTTTCCCACAGGGGTAGGCAGAGACCACTTTGTTCCACTTGCTACGATCCTGGCATACTTCTTTTGCTTCATCCACATTCATTATCAATTTTGTCAAGCATCCCTCCTCTAACATTCAGCGTAGCGAAGCGGCTCTCTGTAGCCCACTTCTCGCCCCCGTGATGAACGGGACGTGACGGGTTGCGAACCTCGTCGCCGCCATCCTGAACACTAACAAAATTTGGTATCATTGCGTACCCACGAGTAGCTAGGGAATAAAGATGTCCGTCCTGGCAGAGCCCCGCATGCCAGGATAAGGCAAGCCATTAACAGGGGATTGCCTGGTCCCCAAGGCGGGTTGGCACGCTAAAGACTAGACACGCCTCTAGTCACGCATCTCTCGGCACGAAACATTACTTAGTCAAAACCAGTCATGGTTTTTCATAGGCACGTTTGGCATAATTTTAGGTTTAAACACAGATTAAAGAAATACAATAGTGACAGGTTGCTCGCCTGTCGCCTAACCATATTTACTTAGTCGCTTCTTATTACGACACCAGGTAAAAAATGTGATTGTTCAAATCCTACGTGTGTACCTAATAGACACAAAAATAATAATACAGGCGTGATGTATGTATCTGTATAATTGGCTGTCAGAAGAGATTACTTTTTAGCAATGAAATCGCTTAATGTCTACTTCACCTGTTTAATCATGTTACTCATGTTTAAAAAAGAATAAAACCAAACGTTGAAAAAATTATCAACGATAACCCATGGGGGGTGTGGGTCTAGGCCGCTAAGGTTAAAAAAAAAAAAAAAAAAAAAAACCATGTTACTCATTATACTGAGTTGTGGCGTTAAATATAGAATATTTTGTATTTTAACCAAAACCCCCTCGAGATTGGCTTCTGACCCATGAATAACTTTCAGCTTCCAACACTAGATTATACTTAAGAAGCCATTGGTCACAAGGCACGGTTAAAAAAATATCATCTCAAAACGTGGAAACTTCTAAAAATCGGTAGAGTTCATTCATCTAAAAACGTGAAGAATACATCGGTAGAGTCCATTAAGAATTCACCCGCAGTCTTTTGAATGCTCATTTTCAGCGCTGCAGCGGCTGCGGGGGCGGGCGATGGCGCCTCGCGGTCGGCTTGACCTGGCACAGAATCAGAGATCTACTTGGCGGCGACTCCGTGCGTCGGCCGTTCGTAATGTGCGCGCACAGTTTTACTACGCATTGGGGTAGGCTGTGCGTTGCCGTTTGCCGCAGCCAAGATGGGGTCAAAGAAACTCTAACATAAACCACAAGTAACTCGGTATCAAGCCAAGGGAAGCGTGCGTACCATTATGTACTACTAGCTTTCCGCCCGCGGCTTCGCCCGCGTGGAATTCGGTTATATTGCGGTATAAAGCGAACATTCCCTCGGGAACATCATTTTTTTTCGGGATTAAAAGTATCCTATTATTTAATCCGGACTTCTAACTTTACGTCTGCAAAATTTCAAAGCAATCGGTTCAGTAGTTTCGGCGTGAAAGCGGAACAAACAAACAGTTAGGATTAGGATTAGGATTAGGATTAGGATTAGGATTAGTTAGGATTAGGATTGGGATACTGGGCTTATTATATGAAATTACTTTTTGTTGAAAAAATTGTGTTACGTACTCCCTTTAAAAATGTACACAATCACCTGTACTAATACATAAGTATAATCTAATTTCAATAAAATTTATTTGCGATGCCAAGTGCCAACCAATGCTCCGTGTTGATCTTAGGCAGCTTTGTTGGAAAATGTGGTTTCTGTTCACGACTTTTGGAAGTCACCCTGTATGTATAATGTTTTGTGTGCTCTGCCCTACCCCATTTGGGAAAAACAAGCGTGATGTAGGGTTAGTTTTAAACTTACTTAACTTTACAAAGTTTGCAAATATGAAGTCGTATTTTTAAAATTTAAATGAACACTTCTTTTAAAGACGCATTTATAAAAGTTTTTTCAGATAATTGCATTTGCACAGAAAAACTTCGCCATGCTGCACTTTACTGTAGTAGATGAAAGAGAATAAATATAATATTCACTTTTATACGCCATAATAAAATAATACTCTTAGGCTCAATTCACACCAGAAGAGCAGCGCAGCGCGGCGTAGCGGAGCGCAGTTTCAGTGTCATGAGAATTTCAACTTTATTTTCATTACAATAAGACTTATTATCGCATGAGAAACTCTAACGATGCGCGCGGATGCCCGCGGATCCGCGGGAATTCCACCGCATTCTATAAACAAAGCCGTGCGACTGCGCGAGCTGTCGCGGGAATGCCCGAGGATGCTCGAGTAGTCGCGACGGCCGCTGTCAATACATATGTCAATCTATATATATAAAAGGAGAAACTGACTGACTGACTGACTGACATATCAACGCACAGCCTAAACGGCTAAACGTAGGCACTTGAAATTTGGAAGGGACGTAGCTTGGGTACCGTAGAGGTGCACTAAGAAGGGAATTCCCGAAATTCCCACGGGAACGGGAATTAGTGGGAAAATCCCGTTGTATGAAAAATCTAAACCGCTTAAGTTAGACGCTTGAAATTTGGCATGCAGGTACCTTAGTAAACTTAAAGCTTAGTTGCAACGGGATATTGCGAAATTCCCACGGGAACGGGAATTAGCGGGAAAATCCCGTTGTATGAAAAATCAAAAACCGCTTAAGTTAGACGCTTGAAATTTGGAATGCAGGTACCTTAGTAAACTTCTAGCTTAGTTGCAACAGGATATTGCGAAATTCACACGGGAACGGGAATTAGCGGGAAAATCCCGTTGTCTGAAAAACCTAAACGGCTTAAGTCCGACGCTTGAAATTTGACATGCAGGTACCTTAGCAAAGTTAAAGCTTAGTTGCAACAGCATGTTGCGAAATTCCCACGGGAACGGGAATCAGCGGGAAAATCCCGTTGTATGAAAAAGCTAAAGCGCTTAATTTAGACGCTTGAAATTTGGCGTGCAGGTACCTTAGTAAACTTCTAGCTTAGTTGCAACAGGATATTGCGAAATTCCCACGGGAACGGGAATTAGCGGGAAAATCCCGTTGTCTCAAATATCTAAACGGCTTAAGTTAGACGCTTGAAATTTGGCATGCAGGTACCTTAGTAAACTTAAAGCTTAGTTGCAACAGCATATTGCTAAATGAAAAAGCACTGGTGGACATATACCATGCTCACTTTCATTCACTTTTGTCATACGGGATTATCTTGTGGGGAAACTCAACAGAT
>BHDV01042941.1:0-24665 GCA_005406045.1 Adoxophyes honmai | reverse complement strand
CCTCTTACCCCTGCCCTGCCCCTGAATTTCTCTTCCCCCACCTGATCTTATATTACGTTCGTATAAAATGTGTGCGCCCTCTTAACCTAAAACATTTAAAAAATGCTAGAAATGGCTATACATACCTACGTACAATCACGCCTGTATTCCCAAACGGGGTAGGCAGAGCACACAAAACGCTACATAGACAAAACAATGACTATTTCACGTTTAAATGGCTATGAGACATGAAATAGTCACGGTTATGACTATGTAGCGTTTCGGGTGCTCTGGCTACCCCATTTTCGAATACGTGCATGTTTACGTTTTCTTTCGATCGTAATGAAGGCGCGTTAAATGTATGTTTGTATTTATCTAAACCTAAACATACGTAGATAAACATTACGCCTGTATTCCCAAATCAGGTAAGTAGAGGACACGACGACGAGAAATTATATATTTTTAATCCTATCATCATCCCTATTATAATGTAAAGTATTAAAGAACCTACCCAGCATACCTAATAATGATCCTAACAATGATAATTATGTAACTGGGGACCTAAAGTCATTGAGCCCCAATCCCGTCGGTAACTCGGGCGCGGGTCTACTGACTCTAAGTAATGGCGGCAATTTGTTCTTATTATTGCCCGCTAGCTCAGAACATCTCGCTAGTTGCTTACGGATCTGTTAGTTACGAGGACTGGCTGGTAATGTTTCAATTAGCGGGTCAAGTACGCAATTCGGTGAAAATTAACTCATTATTTTGGGTAAAAAGTAAAGATTTGGTGCGGTGGACTAAGTAACATAGTAATCCAGTCTGTCTTAATTCGACTGCTATGTTTCTTTTGCACCGACGATGTGAGACGACGCGCGTATTTTTTTTTTTCATGATTAAACTTAAATCCAAGTCTTGCGCATCTTGGTTAGAAATAAAAGTCATACCAATTTCAATTTCCAAATGTTTTATTTCGTAAAATTATTGTCGCTAATTATTCACATAATACCTACCTACATATCTTTCACATGAATTCGGACAAAGTTAGAGCATCAATCAGAAAATTTAATCCACGACACTCTGCTGAAAAGACGAGTTAAACCACTAGTTCGGGCGCCAACGAATGACCTGGAGCATGTCTACTCGTAAGATTGTGCAAATTTATAACTTAATACATAACAACTTACAAGAAGCAAACTTACAAGTGCATATTCACACATTGCGTTTAAGCAGTTCATTATAAAGTTTCTGGACATCATTTATAGTATTGCAAGAGATACAAATAAATTGGAAACTTTGGACGTCTTATTGCAAAATTTATATTTACAGCCAGTGGCGTAGCTAGCATGGGTGACACCCGGGGCGGATATTGTAAAAGGCACCCCCCCCCCCCTAGAATTCGATAGAAAAGTTGAAAATAAAAAATGACTTTTTTTTACCTTTTATAATTTTTCAATAATTTTCATTGACTACTAAAGTTCACAGCCGGGTGTCACCCCTAGGAGGGTGACACCCGGGGCGGACCGCCCCCGCCGCCCCCCCCTAGCTACGCTACTGTTTACAGCTACGCCAATATTATGAAGATTAATAATACTTCAAATATTCTCGTATGTGCCGCTTTAAAATTAATTAATTGTGGAATTCAATGAAACATTCCAGGAACGAATGCCTGATATTAACGTTTCACTGCGGATATGCAAATTTCGACACAGCAAAAGTGCTCTTTTAATGTTACTACGTAGGTATATAGTACGTAAGTACTTAAGAGGTAAGAAACGAAATACTTACGTGAGAAAAATGTCTACAACTGGGTATATGAATAATGTCGTAATGTGCACTAGTTAAGATAAAAAGGTGCAATTTTGTGATAATTTGCAAACGAAATCGTTATCGAATCGATGACCGATGCACATGCAAATGACAAAATGCGAATGTTTTGGAGGAAATAAATTATTTTAATAGGTATCCTGAATTTCATAAAACTTTGTTAAAAATTCTGTTTTTAAAATGATCTTTTACTACCAATAGCAACGAGGTTTAGGAAGAATCATATACTTAATACTACTTACGCAATGTCTTTTCGTCCGACATACCTCAGTGCCACAAGACAAAATGTCTTACGGCACCGAAACGTGGTCTGTCACCATCGGCCTCATCTCAAATCTCAAAGTCGCTCAACGAGCAATGGAGAGGGCTATGCTCGGGGTTTCTCTACGTAATCGAATCAGAAATGAGGAGTTCTGTAGACGATCTAAAATCGTCGACATAGTCCACCTGATTAGCGAGTTGAAGTGGCAATTGGCAAGTCACAATCCACGCAGAGCAGATGGCCGATGGAGTCGAAAAGTGATGGAGTGAAAACTACGGACTAGCAAGCGCAGCGTCGGACGTCAACCTACAAGATGGACAGACGACCTTGTAAAGGTCACTGGAAGACGCTGGACGTCCTATGGCTGAGATGATGATGATGATTATGCACTTAAATGCCACAAAAAATAGGCGATAGTAAAACCCAAAGGTTCGATGCCTACGAACTATTGTTTCTATGAATATTTACCCAAACCTCAATAACGCTATCAAATTTATCATGTGGACCGGAAAACCGCTTCCGTCAGACTTATGCATGTGCATAGACACTTAGACGCAGATTGTGGGACCGTGACTTTTTACAAACTTTGCTATCTTTAGTAAATTTCTTATTATGCTAACTTGTTTGCAGTTAAACTACCGTAAACGTGTAACTTCTCACATTTCTCTCGCACACTTGACCAACAAAACTAACAACAATATCTCAAATCACTGTGAATAATTCCTCTCGACCCCGTAACAGAACAGTGAACCCGTCAAGTTGCTCCGGAGAAGCAATAAATCTGCGAGAACCTTAACATTTACCTTCCACCGAGCGAACGTACAGAATGAAAATAAATCGCACCTAATTCGGAGCCAAATCGGCGAGATAAAATTGAAATTGAGATTGGGCTGTGTAATAGCGCCATATACCTCCTTAAGGCGCCGCTACACGCGCTGCATTACGCTCTACGGCCCTGTTCCGATCGTATTGGAGCGAAAGTGATATTTTTTTATACGCCCAAAAATACTTTTCGGTCGTAATTCTGATGATGAGAATCGATTTCTATAACGCTGCCGAATACTTTTGAGAGGGCGAGTGAATCTACGTCTTAAAAAAACTATGGATTTCAAATTACATACTAAAATGAGGCATTCGGCGAATAAAAAATGCGTGAAAATCAGTACTGAGGCCACTTTTGTGATCAACAATGGGGCATATTCAATTTTAGTATTTTTTTAGGTAAGTACGTAAATAAATTTAAAATCCTTAAAAATCAGATCCCTGTTTCATTTGAATCAAACTATATCGTTTAAATTAATAAAGATGTTTTATTTTATTATTTAGAAACATAATCTTCTTCTTCGTAGTCGGCGTCTTCATTGCTGAAGGTCGTGTCCAGCCTGAAATGCTGGTTACTCATTTCATGCTAGATTTCTTGGGATATTAGTGCAGTGGTTTCCCGTTGCCTTCTACACCAGGACTTTTTGAGAGTATTTAGCTCTCTAGGCCTCTGAAGCCTCTTCCGTATGGGTGTTAGGTTATACCGCCTATGCTCGGTCGCCATTGCCTCGTCCGTTGTCTAGCAGGGAGCACCGCGGAGACCTAAGATCGCCGCCGCTGGCTATTCTAAAAAGAACCACCAGCGCGAGCAGGTGAGGATGACAATTGGGTCGGATCCGATGTTATATCCGTTCTCCCCTTACTCCCCTTCGTTCTTTAGAAACATAATGAACGTACCTAAATGAAACATGACTTGACTTAGCTGTCCCGACGTGTTTGCTCTGCATCAGAAATACGAGATGCCATAAGCTTTATGTTTGTGTTCTTCAAGTAAGTAGGAAAACTTATTGCAAAGTTAGCAGCTCACCGTATTTCTAGCTAGTGTTTACCGCTCGAGAAGCAATTTGCTGCCAGCCATTGGCACGGTAACGTGAACTGTGTACACCAATGCTATTCATGCTATTCCAATGTTCCATTTTTGATTAGGCTGGGCTGTAACGAAATGACTTTTGCTTTAGATCCTTTGTTTGATGCCAGTGAAGTAATTATCAAAATTTTACTGATTTTGATTTTACTATCATCAAGCAATAGAAGTGTAGTGTTTTCAAGTTGGCGTTATTTCCTTGGTGTTGAAACTCTGAAGTCGGAAACTCATTAAGCTTGTTTAATTAAACAAGAGTGCAAAATGAGGCTGATAGAAAAGTGAAGAATAAAGTATTCATTTTCATGTCCATTGTTTTGTCTTAATTATAAACAACTAGGACGAAGCCGAGAGCATCAGCTAATGACGTACAATGTTTATGACGCTGACTCTGTCATGTCATTGCGCTAAAAGTGCCTATGTGACGTTGATTTAGCAATAATCGTCATAGGTAAGTGTTACATATCGTGATGAAAATGATAATCAAATTAGACAAAGAAGATGGAGGCGATTATTATATTATTATATTATTGATCTAGCACAGTCGGCACGGTGATGTCGGTGATCCAAGAAATTCGGGTTCAACCCCCTGCAATCAAGACAGTTCGATTCAAAATTAGATATTGAGAATTCAAGTACCTACTTAAATTTTGTAACAAAGACATGCGTGTCACATCTCAGAATGGTACAAAAGAAAAATCACCCGCATGCATTTGATAAGCTCAAAGTGGGCTATTAAAAATGTCTTATAGTGGTGTACGGGTGTGGCCGCACCTTAAGACGGAGCGAGTTCTTACGGCCCGGAATGCCGTAATTAATGCCTCTACGCGACTGCTATGCGCACATTTCGCCGATACAAAAAATACCCCAACGCTATAAACGAGAGAGGAAATTGCCATTTCTTTATCCGTATTAAATATCCGGAATCCATCGTATTTGCTACGGCCTGCTTAGTTATAAGCCTTATCATAAAAGGTTTGTCGTATATGTGGATGTCACGTTTAGAACTAACTGGGCACCTAAGTCACAGGAACTTGGCCTTGGTTGTATTTTAGCCGACTGTAAAAAAAATCGTATACCTACCACTTGAATACGCATTATGACATTATGTACGTATTACCTAGTGTAAGTAGGTACGTATAAATTTTCCTACAGGTAATTGGAGTCCTATTTCTTATTACGTCTAAAATTATTAAAAAGTACGAATGAAATAACTAAAATCTGCCTGGTTGCACTTAATTAATAACGTTTCGTAACGTTTTAATTTGTATCCGCTTCAAAATAATTTTGCTTAAGTATTTATAAAAAAAATTTAGCACGTAGTAAGTATAAAAATTATAAAGAATAAAGAATGTGTTACAGATTTTACCAGTTCTAAATGGAATGGCTCTGCCTTTGCCAAAAAAAAACTTTGCAATTTTTTTGTTGTTGTTGTTTTTTTCATAGCTTAGTTTAGTCCTGGCATAGTCAAATAGCCTCGACATCAAACTTGGCAAGATTATTGTTGTTTTGGGGGTACCACTTAAAATCTGGCTAATATCAAATTAATTAAATTTTATTATGAAGTACGTAACCTACCCTGTTTACCATCGATGTTTTTGGAACATACCGAAGTCAAATTAAAAGATGATTTAATTTGCTATCTTTAATGAACAAACCATTATGGACCGATGACGACAAAGAACACTAACTATTATTTTGTTTCCCAGTTGGAGGGCAACAATGACTCTTCGAAGAAACCGGACAAACATTTCTCTCTTGTAAGTACTGCTTAAAAATAAAACAGAGAGTGGTGTCTTGCAATATAAAAATTTGTAATTCTGCTAGACAAGTGGTCGTAGATTTGTGCTGTCTTCGACACTAAAACCGCCAGGAGGTAATCTTCATGTCTTTATAAAGCGAAACGTGAAAGTTGTATCGGTATCCTTTATTATGTTATGACCGAATTCGTCGTTCTTGAGAACTTTTATTTTTTAACAATTATATTATTTGAACAATCAAAACACACCATAGACCTGTTTTGTGATTGTGATAGGGGCAATATCAGACGTGGTCATGGTCACTTATTTTTTTTTTTCTTTTATCGAAATTAAACTAAACCAATCTATTCTACCGTAAATCTGGAGGTACGCAGTTTTAGCAGAAGTGAATAATGAAAAGTACATATTAAATAAAATACAAGCACTCGAAGAAAAAAACTATTCAAACCAAGTACAGAAAACCAATAAAATGGAAGGGTCAAAAACTACTACTACTCAACGAGAATTTTGCTTTAAAATAAAAATTACACAGATACCATAGGCTGATTTGTCTACAAAGGCAGATCCAACGGAAACTTTTTCATGGAAGGATGTAAAAGAACAAAAAATTCAAACTGTACCTACTTACCTACTAACGTAGGATTTCTATGCTATTGTCATTTCACTGCAGTTAATTAACTAAAAACAATTATGCCCGGGCCACACTAACGGGAAATGGCATTAATTTGTGACGAGGTCCTACCTGAGCTAAACCTTTTTTCCTTTTTGGCCACTACTCTAAATTTCTTTTTATTAAAAAACATTTCTAAAGTATCATCTCTAAATTTTAAATTCAAAAATCTTTACGTGTTTGGAACCCCTTTGGCTTGACACATTCGATATCCTGTCTTCGAGCTGTGAAGTTCTTTATTTCGCGGAAGATATCTTTCAGTTTCTATCACCAGTTATTTTATACTCAGTATCATCAGTTGTTTTACCCTTATTTCATCAGTTTCGCTGTGATAGTTGAGTGCTGTGTTTGATATTTATAAATACATACCCTGTCTTCAAGCAGTTCTTACCCATAATCGTCAGTTTCTTATCGAGGCACAATTTGTAAGTAGATACCTCAATATATTTTATAGTTTTATAGATTTCTGTTAAGTTATAAGTTTTTGTTATTTACCTTCCTTGTCTCTTTGCCGTAGGTGCCTCCTATTTACAATTAAAAATAACTGTCCATCATCCCTGGGTTTTAATTACTCACCACGTGACAAATTATCGCGTTAAAACGTGTTTTCACCATATGATTGACGTCCATTACCGCGATAATTAATGCCATTTCCCGTTAGTGTGGCCCCAGCATTACGGTAAAAGTTGAAAATAATAAAGTAACAATTGCAGTCGGTGCACAAACAGAAAGGATGCTGAAACTAATTAAAAAGAGAATCCTAGATGTTTTTAATAGTAACAAGTAAAATCATTGCAAGTAGGTATGCAACAATGCGTAATATTATGTGCAGACCTAGGATTCCGTGGGGCAGACAGAATAAAATTTGTAGGTAAGTAACCTACTTGGATACTTAAAAAAGACAAAACAAACTAAGCAGGTACACGATTTGCTACTCCGCCTTGCTTCTTAGTTTGCTTACAGCATGTACCTCTAGTTAGGAAATCTATGTCCGGCGCAGCTAGCACTGAATAAAACAATACATCACTCTAAGACTTTACTCATTTTTTATTCACTAAAAGCAGGTTCTACAAAGTGAAATAAAACAGTTGAACACTTTTATTCAGATGTTAGCGTGGAATACTTAAGCAACACCGCGATAGCTAACAGCGCTGAGTGGAATTTAAAAAGTACAAAATAATTCCGTCTGTCCAAGCACGACATTACATTCAATCTTTTGACCTCATTTATATTTAACTTCTTGTTTGTAACATTGATGAATTCTCAGTAACCTTAGTTACTTAACGATATTTAGAGGAGTGTCTTTGCAAAAGGGCATATTTCTACTATGAAGTTTTTTTGCGGTGTGTAGCCGAGAAGTTCCTAGCGAAAGGCCAAAAAGTGTACTGCGCTTTCGTGGATCTTGAGAAAGCCTATGATAGAGTGAAAAGGGATGAACTGTGGTCAACGTTGTCCAGGGGAGGAGTGGATGGCGACTTGATACAGGCTCTGAAATCCTTATATAAGGATTCCAGAGCCTGCGTCAGATTGAACGGTGCCTATTCAGACTGGTTTGACATTTCTCGGGGTGTCAGACAGGGTTGTGTAGCATCGCCGTGGCTATTCAATCTTTTCATGGATGACTGTTTACTCGATTTGAAAGAGCGAGACTGTGGATTGAAGATAGGGGAGTCTCTCATCAAATGTCTCTTGTACGCTGATGATCAGGTGCTCCTTGCATCGTCAGCGTGTGAGTTACAGGACATGGTGACTCTAATGTACGAATCTTTTGAAAAGAAGGGAATGAGAATGAACGTAGGTAAAACGAAAGTTATGGTGATAGAGAAGAACGACGAAATGACTGAATGTGTTATAACAATTGGGAGTGAAAGGTTAGAACAAGTGAGAGATTTTAGGTATTTGGGATGTATGTTCACGAGTGATGGTAAGTACGATGAAGATATTGAAAGTAGAGTAAAAGCGGGAAATCAAATGAATGGAGCACTTCACTCCGTTGTGAGCCGTCAGGACATTTCTGAAAATGCTCGTTTGGCTATTCACAACGGTGTGCTAGTACCTACTTTGATGTATGGCAGCGAGAGTTGGGTGTGGCAGAAGAGACATGAAAGTAGAGTGAATGCGGTTGAGATGCGTTCTTTGCGTAGCATGAGTGGTATAAAACTTACTGATAGGGTGCGTAATAGCGTGATTAGAGAGAAGTGTGGTCTGAAAGAGAGTATTATTACAAAGGTAGAGAAAGGTATGCTGCGTTGGTTTGGGCACGTGGAGAGAATGGATGAATCAAGGATATGTAAGCAAATCTACAAGGGTAGTGTGTTAGGGCAAGGCGGTCGAGGGCGCTCTCGAAAAACGTATATCGACCAGATCGGCGATGTACTAAACAAAGCCCAAATAAGGAGTACCCGAAACCGTCGAGCGTGTATGACAAGAGTGATGAATGTGAGTGAAGCGAGAGAAGTATGTCAGAATAGATGCGAATGGCGCTCTGTTGTCTCTGCCTACCCCGCAGGGAATAAGGCGTGACGGTTATGTATGTATGTATGTATGAAGTTTTTTTTTGGAAAAACCGTCATGAATGATGCCCAAACAGAACGTTGCCGTTACAGAAAGTAGTAGGAGAAGCTGTACACGAATCTGTGTCTCATAAAGAAGTACCTAACTCACGTACTGTAAGATTAATTAAGTACACCTAGATGGCATGCATGAGTGCATGTTGCTGGCTAGAGTAAAGCTACTATCATGAAATATATGTTTAAGAATAGATTTTAAATGTACCTATATTCAAATTCTGGATCACTATTTATTTGTTTTAAAGATTTTTAGGATCACGACAACATTACTTCAAGCCCCACCTTACGAGACAGACACAAAGAAATTATTGTAAACAAGATTCAAGGGATTCCAAATAAAACTGAAATTAATACGAAAGTGTTTATTTTATTTAATGTTTTTGTATTTATATTTAATGAAGTCCTAGAGCCATGAGCGACTTTTAAAGCCCTGAGCAGACGACTGACTATCCACCACGGACTTTTTCGTCTGTGAAAATAGAACTTATGAAATTATACGCAGTAACGTAGGTAGGTACACGACGCACAAAAAGTCCGGCGCACAATGCATACAATCCAGGGATGTTACGGAGTTTCGGCTTCGGTTCCGATAAACCGAAACTTTCGGTTGATTTCACACCTCCGGCTTCGGCTTCGGTTCCTATTGATTTTGAACCGGAGGTTATATCGGAACCGAAACTTAGCGGCCGCCGTGTTTGGCGCGTGTCTATACCTTATTTGTTTAGGTACTTTAGGTAGTTAAAACAATGTAAACAATCTTGACGTGTCTTTTTATTTAAACATGCACTTTATAAATTGAAATCTTTACATTTTACAACTTAGGTATGAAAAAATCATTTACTTTCGTAATTGATTTGTATAACGTAACGAATTTCATTTTTAGACTGTGTATTTCAACAAAAAGACATGTCAAGATTGTTTATATTGTTTTAACAACCTAAACCTAAACAAACAAGGTATAGTACAAATACAAACAACAGGTTTTGACTTGTCTCCCTGGGTTCACCCACGCGTTTTGCGACAACTGTTTTTTCATTCGTTTGATATTGTTCTGGTTCACGTCTTCAGGTAAATTAGGTTTTTATCTCCGGTTCCAATTTCAGTTTCGGTTCCGATTTCGGTTTCGGTTCCGATTTCGGTTCCGTTAAAACAAATTTAGAAAGCTCCGGTTTCGGCTTTGGTTCCGATAAACCACCTCCGTTACATCCCTAATACAATTCACGCAGACTTTTTGTGCGCCGCAAACTCGATCGCACAAAACGTGTGTCGTCTGTGCTGGGCCTAAAACCACCGTACATACCTTTAGTTAATGATAATGACACACAGCAAAGAGATGATTGAATTTGCTAACATAGTCATAGCAAGTACCAGCATCGGTAATAGTAATACCTAGGTACTTTAGACGTTTAGTTTAGAAGAATTACGTCATTTCGACCGGAGCCTTGATATTTGAACCTCTTTACAATTAGTGTGTCGAAAAAGCTGAAGCTGTGTTCTATATTTCTAATTAAATAAACGTATTGGTTTGGCGATCCAGCGCGGAAATGCAGCCAGCGTCATGGGTACCTTGCCGCAGGGGGGTGATTTGGGGGACATTTGTACATATAGTTAAGTTTAGGTTAGTTTTAGAATATAATTATTAAATAAAAGAAGGTAGGTACCAGAATATCCACGAGATACACGATACATATGTATAAATACATATAGGACCTATATACCTATATATTACAGGTACATCGTCATTAATAAATTTAGTAATTGTCTTCTTCCGTTTAAATAAAACCTAAAAACACGTAAAATTGGTTAGGTCATTATATGTAGAATAGGACGTTTTTTAATTAATGTGGCTAAGTATTGTCATATTATTATACAAAGCGGTTGATTAAAACTAACTTTTTTACCTAATCTGAATCTACATATATTATTTTATAAGTTTTTTTCTTGAGGGAATCAATGGATCCCCTACGAAAATCAGAGGAAATTATAATTTCCTCAATAAAACTTTATCCGAACTCGATCATGAGTGAAATTACTTAGAAGAAAAGTCCTAACTTTGTTTCTACAGTCCGGCAGCTGTTCCGTTCTATTCCTCGCCCATTTTTTAGAGTTCCCAAATAAAACTAATAGGAACCTTCGTAATTTTTTGCCTCACACGGCTATAATATCTAGAGAGCAAAAAACACTACAATGTACTTCGTCAGGTGTTGATTAAAAATAGTTAGATAAGTAATTCGATAACTAAACAATTCAACTAGGTAAACTTACATAATAATAATGTACTTGGTACTGTTGGTACAAACAGAAAAAGGTTTTTTTCATACACCATATTATTTCTCCAGTGAATGTCATAAGAGGGGTCTAAGGAAATAGGCTGAAGTAGGTATGCTTCACGCGACAGGCTAGACAAGCTAGTGATGCTAAAAGTGGCTACGAAGAATGGAATAATCATGGTTGAAATAGCGCATGGAACGTTTCACATGCTCCTGATCTGACGATCACGACCACTATGCTAAGAGTTCGACGACTAAGAAGAAGAATAGAGATAGGATAATCGGTTAACATACATACAAGGAAAAAAAAACATAGAACCGAACGTAGAACCTCACTCCTCCATTTTTGAAGTCGGTTAAAAATTACATTAAGTATTAGTAACTTTACTACCTCAAGGTACATTAACTATCCGTTGGATCCGGCCGTAAGAAGTGGGATCCCGACATCAGAATAAAAACATTAACCTGGTCAAGTTACAAAATTTTGGCATTTGAACCCGAATAACTCGCTTAGCTCACATGGGATAAATGGGGACTTTTGACACTTTATTCGTTATGGTAAAACTGAGGTTTCTACGGAGATTTGGCTTTGTCAGAATTTTCTGTATTTTTTTTATTAAAAATACATTTATATTCTAAATTGATAACATCTTTGAAATGAACTTAGAAATCCTAAATCTACTTACACTCTAATGTCAAAGCTACACAAATAGTAAAACTTTAACATGATTCTGTACCCTTTTTTTACACCTTTAGGTAGGTACTTTGAACACCTCTGCTTTATCCGATTTTATACGTTTACTCAAAGTATTGTGAATTATACGACAAATTACTAGTTTATCCGGGTCGAGCGGCGCGGCGTAAGTCTTCTTATCCCACGTGATCCTTGCAATTAACGAACAGAAAAAGTATTCTATATCCGTATCCGTACTCAGACGGCAAACCACCCTGGGGTCAAACTTGCACGGCGGCTTTACGACGGCATGGCGGCATACGGCTTATTGAGGCGGAAGAGCGGGACAAGAGAGCACATAACTTTTAATAAATAAAATAAAAATCACGGGATAATAATTCACACATTGACTACTCGGGCGGTTTAGGTACATAACTAAAAGTAAACAAACTTCAGTTGTTAGATTTATCGGGTTTCCAAATAGTTTAGCAAAGGAAGGAAAACATCACAAATGTTCTGTTGGTGCCTAAGTTTAGATAGGTAGGTATACCAGAAACAATCGGACTTAGAACACTAACGTCCATCAGATCACTAAATATTAGATAAGATTCCTTTGCTAAACTATTTGAACAATGTGGGTAGTAAAAAAACCTTATTAACCTGTCAAATATGACAAAGACAGTTTGTTTAATTGCAATAATGAATATCCATATGAACTTTTCAAAAATATTTCCTACAACTGTTTTACATATGTGAAAGAAAGAGAGTAGGTATGGTACCAGTATTACTGAAACTTACTACTAATATTATTACACTTGACATTAATTATTACAGAACTAACCTACGCCTGCATGGGTACCTACTAGACTAGACAACTAATAGACATAATTTATGTATATACATACAAACATATAATCACGCCTGTATTCCCAAATGGGGTAGGCAGAGCACACAAAACGCTACATAGACAAAACGATGACTATTTCACATTTTGTGGTCACTTCTGCCATATACTTGTCAGGTTTTAAGGTGGCAGGTACAATAGTGACAAGTTGCTAGCCTGTCGCCTAAATGTACCTCATAGGTTAAGGTCATATCATAGGACATAGGACATAGTCCTTTGTCGCCTCTTACGACATCCACGGAAGAAATATATAAGTTGGTACAATCAAAAATAAATACTGTTCTGGCACGAAGGATCTCATGCAGGGTACGTCGGGATTGCTACCATCATTTTACCCGCTATTCCTGCCGCACAGTGCGTGCACTGTTGTGTTTTGGCATGTAGGGTAAAATCTCGGTATTATGATCTCGTGCACAGAACGTCGGGATCCTGCCGTCTCCGTCTTAGGGGCAGCGAAGACGACAGATTTTTTGTGCGATCGAGTCTGCGGCGCACAAAAATTATGCGTGGATTGTATGTATTGTGCGCCGGACTTTTTGCGCGTCGTGTGCGTTACTGCATAATAATTCCATAGGTTCTATTTTCACAGACTAAGAAGTCCGTCGCGGATAGTCTGTCATCTGCGCAGGGCCTTACTCTCTACTCCTATCGCAAAGCAGCAGTAGGTAGTGTAGCAAACAGGGTCGGATAGAAACCTGAGCTACAAAATGAAACGAAGGAATTTTGATATCAAAAGGGCCTAAACTATTTATTGTATAAAAAGGAGAAAATATATACAAAACTTAAAAACTAACTTAACCTAACTTAACTACAATAATAATTACAAATATAGTACAAAATTTACAAATAGGAAAAGGAGCCGAAAATTACGGGACGGACAAAGCGTCTTTTGGAATTTTGAGAAAAATAGAAAAACAAGAAGATAATAAAAGTAAATAAAGAAAACTTAGCTAGGGGTGGTGGGTGCAATGGTGGGGTAAGCTGCTTGTGCGGGACTTCGCCACCAGGAACTGGGCGAAAGTCGACCGCGACAAGGGTGAATCAAAAAAAAAGGCGGATATGCGAAGTGGATGTAGTACAATAAAAGGTGAACTTGAAACTGAAAAAAAAAATATAATTTAGAAACGGAGACCGAAATATAATAAATTTTGAGAAGTGATTTGACTTACCCGTACTCAAGTGGACGGTTTCAGCTTTTAATATACTCCCAAACCAGGTAGGTGATGTTTGTTCAGCAAACTATATAGCGATATATACTATATAGCGATATTATTTAGTGTATTGTAATATATTTTCTTCGAACACAATCTGAATCACAATCTCGAAAAACTCCTGACAACTCTCCGTCAAATTTAAATTTAAATCTCGCCGGTTCACATCACAAAAACGAAGGAGGCCACGACGTCTGTAGCGGTTGTAATGCTACAGTAGGTACTACAAACATTCGGTATAATTACTATTGCAGAAGGCATTTTGATAATTTTGTTTGTTGGCTTTGTTTGTTGGAATATTCACTTAAGTCCATACATGCCCGTTGATTTTTTTCAAAAACACCTCGTTAGATCTTGATGACAATAAAATGGGACCAATGGGAAGCCATTTGCTAACGAACACAAAAAGAACCATCGAAATCGGTCCACCCGTTTAGAAGTTCTGAGATAACATACATAAAAAAAAAACAGCCGAATTGAATACCTCCTTTTTTGAAGTCGGTTAAAAATAGATTAAGCGTCTGCCACATGAACACGTCAGCTAGCAGCTATAACTATAACTGCTTACTGACGGTGAGACTAGTGAGAGTGAGAGTATTTTAAAGTTCCATATACTAAACAGAGTTTTTTTTTATAGATTTTAAAGTTCGAAGTTGATTATTTTACTTTAATTTATAAAGCCGAAAGCATTACATTTATGTTTGACTGCGAAAATCAATTTAGCGCCTTATATTGGCTAACCTTGCTGTGAACTACGAACTTTCTATCTCTCGTCTCGTTGTTGGCTAATCTATCTCATGCTCATGCTTTTGCTTTGTCTGTGGGCAGATTTAGATGTTGATTTGAGGTTATGTTATTTAATTGATTGTATTAATCAAAACAGATTGTGATATATAACAGTTACTCGTGAAACAATTAAGAGTATATTAGTTACAATGACATCATTACTTATAAATGCAATTAAAAACTTGCATATTAATATCAAACCACAAATTAGAGCCCTTACTTCGGCAAGTACGGTCGTAACAACGGGCACTGGAAACAATTCATTAACTGTGACAAGAAAAGAGTGGAAAATTGAACCTCAATATACGAAACCCCGTGAAGTATGGATAGAGAATATTGATACGATCGAAGAACAAAAACTAGGTCTGTTTGAGCTTCACCCATCGGTGTATGCTGCTGTGCCTCGTCTGGACATAATACAGCGGAATGTAGTATGGCAGAGGAAGTACCGATGGGTATCTTGGGCTCACACGAAGACCAGAGCAGAAGTTCGCGGCGGCGGCAGAAAGCCTTGGCCCCAAAAAGGCCTTGGCCGAGCTAGACATGGTTCAATCCGTTCACCTTTATTCCGTGGAGGAGGCGTCGCTCACGGCCCGCGCTCAGGCACAACACATTTTTTCATGCTTCCTTTCCACCTCAGGCTGCAGGGTCTCACATCGACACTCTCGGCCAAATTGGCTCAGGATGATCTACACATAGTCAAAGATTTAGAACTGCCCTCGGATGAGCCTGAATACCTTGCAGAGTTGATTGAAAACAGAAATTGGGGACCATCTGTTCTTATTGTTGATGAGTAAGGTTTCATTTCTTAATCATAAACACCAGGGTCATCACAAATTATCTTAGAAACTGCTTACTGCTTTAAAAATATTGAAAACATTTCATTTGTTTTTATTAGAGAACTAACATATCTGAATGTTTGCATCACCCAATGCAACTAAATGGAGACGCATGATAATTAATAATTATAAATGGTATGCCTAACTTTAACCTGCCCAGCGTTATGTGCATTTATGAGTATCCTGTTTGTACTACTTATTTCATAGGAATGTGAAAAATTTGTCTTGTGAAATCTACAAGAAAATCAAATCAGCATTTGTGGCTGTACTAAGAACTATAGTTTTCTATAAATAAGCACAAATTTTACTCATACACAATGTTTAACTTACCAAAATGTGACAAGAAAATAATAGAAAAATAGTAGTCCTTATTCTTAATTCTTTGAAAATCATCCAAGTGACTGTATTTATGCCAACCACTAAAAAAAATCTAATTATAAAAACAAGCAGGCCTAGCTTGAAAATGTTCATAAATTTCTATCATTATTTTTTTCAGTACTGACTTTGCACCAAGGAACATAACAGTAGCCACAGATGCTATGCCACATGTCAACATTATGCCAGTCTATGGACTCAATGTGTACTCAATGTTGAAACATGACACATTAATACTTACTATGTCTGCGGCTGAGAGGATTGAAGAACGCATCTTGACTCATCTACATGGCATCACCACAGAAAAGCAGTCAGAGTATAAATTAGATCAAGTATAAAAATATAAAAACTATTTAGAGTAGAAATAAAACAATAAATTCTCAATTAGTATTATTTATTTCATTCATCAGTGACTGTACATCACCACTTGCATAAATTTTTGAATCTTTATACATTAAAAATATTAGTAGAGGTACATAGTCAAAAATAATTAGTAACTCTATAAAATTATGATGCTATCAAATCATAGTTGTTAACTATTATAATTATTCATTCAACACAGAAGCAGAAGTTAAAGAAAATTCCTTAAAAAATTGCATGACAGTTGTTGTAAGAGGAACAAATGTGTCTGTAAAATTGAGGTATAAATTTTGTGAACACTAGCTTGCTACCTTCATAGTTAGCACCAATTAATATTCTAACTAGCTATTTCCTAAATATTATTTAGTTTCAGAAATACTTTTGCACAGTATCTTACTTATTTTTATGGATATTTATAGGTTCTCTATCTACAGTTTTTTGCTGTGAAAGGGTCCACAACCTGAAAATAAGAAAATAAAATTTTACATAAAAAGTTTTATGATCAACTATACTTTAGACCGATAGGGACTTAAAAGATGGTAAACAATCTTGACATGTCTTTTTATTGAAATACACAGTCTAAAAATGAAAATCGTTACACTATACAATTCAATTATGAAAGTAAATGATTTTTTCATACCTAAATTGTAAAATGTAAAGATTTTGATTTATAAAGTGTATGTTTAAATAAAAAGACACATCAAGATTGTTTACCATCTTTTAAGTACCTATCGGTCTATAGTATAGCTTTGCTCACAACTTCTTCCGAGTTGAACAATTATTTAGGGCATTATCTTTCTTTCACAATAAAAGTTAGCTTATGTCCTTTCTCAGGGTCTAAATATTGTCTCTGCCAAATTTCATCAAAATCGGTTGAGAGGTTTAAGCAGGAAAGCGTAACAGACAGAGTTACTTTCACATTTATAATATTATAGTAGGGAAGTAGGGATAGATGTTGTCTGCATGGAATTGCTTACTACTATTTTTCAGGAACTTAATATAAACTCTACATTTAAGCAATTCAGTGCATTGACCATTGGTAAAGGAGTACTATCACAATTTAAGTAAAAAAAAAAAATACTTTTTTGTTGGAGCTTCTTTGCAACCAGCCATTTTCTGCCGAACACTCCACCGTAAATCTGACCAATTGTTTTCACCAGGTACATTGGACTTGTATTTCTCCCAAAGTGACGTGTAGTAGTGGTAAAGAGTCACGGGATCACATTTCTTCTTAACTGGCTGCTTTGGAACTTTAATAACTGTAACAAATAATAATGCTATAAAGAAATTAAAGTAGACAAATTTCATAATATAGAGGCCATTAAATGTGAGGTACTTAAGGAGAAGAAGGGGTCAAGCATCTCACCAGATCTCACTTGATTCAGAGGAGGGGGTGTCAGTAAATATCATGGAATGATTTTCTAGGAAAAAATAGTGCCAAAATGCAAGTAAATTGGGATAAATTGATAAGTTTAGACAACTGAATAGCATTTGTCTCATGGTTATGTTTACAGTAAAAAAAGAAAATATATAAATCTATGAGCAATTAAAAAAAATGTGGGCTCAATTTTTTATCAATTGAAACATTTTACACCCCAAAGAGTATAAAGTAAATTTCTCAATGAGGAGGGAAGATGAAGCAGAGAGCCTCAGAAACACCTCAAAATTAATGATACTGCCATGACTTGTAAACTTGTAAAATAAACTATACAAAATTACATTTTAATTTCATGATAATCTATAAAAGTCTAAAAGTACTTCAATAAGATTGCTTTTAAATAATAAAGACTCACTGTTCTTGTTCAAATTTGTGGTTGAAGTAGTGATTTTAGGCTGATTTGTAGTGGATTCTTTCTTCTCAACTCTGACACACGAACAGGCTCTTCTTAGCGGTTCTTGTGGCACCTCTTGCCTAACATTAGGGGCAGAGTGTATGGTCCGCGTGTACAGGTTTCGTTTTTTCGTTTGACAATCTCTGGTGCATTTTAATTCGGAACCATTTGAGGCTCGAGACCTGATCCTTGATGAGAATGTACTAGCACTATGAAGCCGTTCTGGACCCTGGGCAGGTATATTCTCCAGATTCTCTTCATCATTCGAAATTTGATACTTCCGTTGAAGGTCATATTTGATAAGTTTCTTTAAATCTGTAAAATAAATTAATTGATATTACAATCTAGATTAAGACTGCATGCCACACAATTATATAAAAAAATATTTTTGATAAAAACTTTGCGAAATTAATATTCATTTAAGTCAGTATCTATTAAAATTTAACACACATTTTATAGATGTAAACAAGCACAACTACTAATCATCTCAACTCAAATTTCATAAGGTTTGATGTGGATATCTGACCAGATTAACTTATTCATATTACAGATATAAAGTAAACAACTTCTACAATAAATACTTGCCTGTTATGAAGTATTTCAAAACTTCTCCACTTATATTATTTATCCCTAAATTATTTAAGTATCTCAAAACTTCTCTAGCATCAAGCTCAGATGTCAATCTGTAATATTCTTCATCCATGAGTGCAAGAGTCCAAGAGTGCACTGAGCAATTAAAAAAACAATTATTGTACCCGATGTCTTCTAAAAGTTATCTTAGCGCTCTCAGCGTTGCGTTACTTTACGGTTTTTCCTTTGTATACATATAGTACTATTTGTAACATTCCCAACGTAACCGTTATTCTGAAATTCAACATGCAGTTGATGCAGTGCAAATGCAGCGTAGTGCAGTGACAGTGACAGTTATGATGACACTATCTGAAACTGACAGTGACAGATTGTTGTTTTTTAATTCCGTTACGGAAAAGGCAAAGGTGTCACCAAAGACAATAAAGGACGTTACACATAAGGACTGCGCACTTGCCACCAAAAACTGCCAAGTTGAAATAGCTAGTACCGATGCAGTGTGTCCCTTTCTAATAGGGTGACAATGATTGCTATATTTTTACACTTCTAGCATTATTTTACGTTTGAAAACAGATATAAGAGGTAGCATAATAGTGACAGGTTGTTATAGTCTGGCAAGACGAGTGAGCGGGACACACCGCTCTGTGATAGCTATTTCCGCTCCACTCAGCTCTGTGTAGGGTTTTACGGAAAAAGCACTTTATGACCTTGCAGTATGATTTACATTAATAAATTAAAAATTTTCAAGTGCGTTCTCTAGTTAGGTTGCAAGATCTTTGTTCACATGTCAAATTTGACAATAATAAATTGACTTAAATGATAAAAGTCAAAATCATGCTAGTGATGCTAGATAGACTGGATTGGATGGAATTCGAAAGTAAACAAAACTCTCATAGATTAGAATTTGTTAGTTAATGTGTGTAAAACAAAAAATGTAAGAAAATTTGCATTAGCATTTTCATTTTGTGAGTGACGTGTTCGAATAGTCCAATACGTATTTGAAATTTAAATCATTTAGCTATTTAATATAGCTATTTGCTATTGACTATTCGAACACATTACACACACACTTAGGTACATAATTATTTTCTCAGATTTCATCAAGTTTCTCGGTGTGATTTTCATCAGTATGAGTTGAAAAATGATAGCAATGTTAATGATAAGGTTATGATAATAAGTACTTCTTCTTTTTGAATTCATGTGCTCTGCCTACCCCTCTTGGGAATAGAGCCGTGAGAATATGTATGTATGAATGTAACTTCTAAGCATCTGTGTAAACTGTGGGCATTAAGTAATTTGGTCTTGTATGCTAGAAACTAAAAATTCTTTTGATACAAAATTAGTACCTAAATTACATTAGTAAATCAAAGTACATAGATACATGCTAATCTTTTTTTTTTGTCACAGTTACAGTTAGTCATTCTGTGTTTGTTAGTTCGTTCTATTAAATGCATAAACCCGCTGTAAACAAATAGTTTTAAAGTACGAACACTCTACTCACATAAATGTATACCTACCTACCTACCTATCGGTTATCGCGGTTAAAAGAGAACCGTAGTTTTATCATATTATATCACACGAGATAGGTGTCGGTTGTCTTATATAAAGACACTAGTTGGTACGCTATCATTCATTTGTTTCAGAGCAATACTGATTCAAACTTTTGACGATGTCGACGTCGTACGCGAATAATCCGGCTATTGCAAACTTTGTGGAGTATCTTCAAATACCAAGTGTGCAGCCAAACATCAATTATGGTAAGTACCTGTGTTGATTTAATCAAACTTGTGCATTTTTATAAGATACTTATTGTTCGCTAATAAAATGGCCAGGTTTTTTGTGGTGGGGTAAGTTCGCGCATGGTTTTATCCAGGTAAAGGCCACCTAAAAAAACTGGCCAAGTTTATTAGCGGCCAATGTATATAATTTTTAACAATGATTGAGTATTTATTGAAAATCGACACAAATTAATGTAGGTAGAAGGATTGATTCCTTGAAATAAAAAGAAGCAAATAATGAATGTAGTGTATGTGGTACAAGTGACGACAAATATATGTAGCTATATCTATAACTATGCATTTTCGTCTGCGCCGATGTTTTCATAGATGCTTAACTTTTCTGCACTTTTTTTCTGTAAAAACCAACTGTGTTTGAAAACCATAATCAAAGAAAGAAAAGAAATGAACGAATAGGTACTTATTTATTATAGGTACTGTTATTTAACTGTTAAGCAGAAAAGTAATCTTATCTTTTATGTGTGACATGAAGCTATTCTTTATGTCACAATAAATTTAATATAGTACTGCTACCTATAAAGAAACCGTGCTACCTATAAAGATACGGTGCGTCAAGTCTCATTTTTGAAAGTAGGTAACCTTAACACATTTCGAGTCTGCTTTCTTTCGATCTGGACAGTGTGATTCTTGATAAGTACATTAATACATAGCTATATTAATCTATACTAATATTATGAAGCTGAAGAGTTTGTTTGTTTGGATGCGCTACGCTCTGGATTCCATTATAGAGTCCTTCGCTTCGTTCAGGATTCAATTCCCTTGCCGTAAATATGTCATTTTGCTCCCTTATGGTATTTAAAAAAGTCGTGGTAGCCCAGCGAGCGGTTCGACCCGTGGCCTCTCAAGCAGAGGGTTGTGGGTGTGGACCCTGGGCTCGCACCTCTGAATTTTTCGGAATTTATGTGCGTTATCGAATTTGATATTTACCACGAGCTATTCGGTGAAGGAAAACATAGTGAGAAAACCTGCACACAGCGACGAAGCAATTCAATGTTTTGTGTGAAGTTCCCAATCCGCACTGGGCCCGTGTGGGAACTATAGCCCAAGCCCTTTCATACTGAGAGGAGGCCTGTGCCCTGCAGTGGGACGTATATGTATAGGCTGGATGATGATGGCACAATCTAAAGTCTGAGATCGATAATCAATAAACTAAAAGTAGTGAAAAAATTAATACAATTAGTACAATTATATCAATTAGTAACAATAAGGTTGACTACATCTGGAATGTCACTTTGATATTGACAGTTGTTTGTTTACATTTTTGATCTCTAATTCAATCTCACACTTTACTATACGTGAGACTTTGTTTTTGGATGTTTTTAATCTTCCATTATAAAAACCTTTAACAAGCTTCTCATAAGTCCACGATTAGCACCTAAAAATTAAGTAAGTACCTACAGTCAAAGAATTTGTCCCACTTTGTACCTTTTCACAAAAAATGTCACTATACTTGACATACCCATAGCTGGGCGTTAACCCGCTAATCCGTTAATCGTTAATTAACGAAGTTATTATTAAAGAAGTTAAAAAAATTGAATTTTTTTTTTTTTTCGACTAGTTCAAAACCTTAATTAATCCCCATTATCTTTGTTTTGGGCTTCATACTTTAATGGCTGCAGCGATTTTGATTTTTCTGTTGTTATTCTCAGGAGGTGATTTTTTATGAACGAATTTACTGCAACCAGACAATACTGTTGATTTTGACTTTGAATGTGTGTTATAAAAGTACCAGTCCATTCCGTGAATAAAATGATTGACATTGTGTAGGCATGTCCCCTCAGGATGTAACGTATTTGGCCTATGATATGATCTAGATCTAGGCAATTGAGACTACGTGGTGTAATTGAAGGATACGACTCGCATTTGCCGTGTTAAGTATTTCCTTCATATCCGTCTGTTTGCATGTTTAAAATATATTATATGTATGTATCTATGTGACATGTCTACTTTCTTGGAACCCATATACCTATTTACTACTGATTTGCAAAGAATAAATTGCCATAAATTATTTTATTACTATAACACATCATTGTATAAGTATAATGATGTAACATATGAAAGTCATAAATTGATTTTGCTGTGTAATGTTGGATTTAAAGTAATACATTTTCATTTATTCCATAGATGTCGCAAGAAGCAACTAAGGAAATAGGTTGAAGTAAATTTAATGCGACAGGCTGGCAACCCGTCACTATTTTACCCATGAACTTAACACCTACGTGACTACGAAGCGTGAAATTGTTATGGTTTTGTCCATCTAGCTTTTTGTGTACAGTCGAGTTCATAAATATATGAGCAGACAAATGCCAAATATGTAAACTTTTGCACCTTATTGTCAATGTCATAAAGCCTAATGGTGTACAGATATTTTTGAACCCTCAGTTTTGCTCATACATTAATGAACTCGACTGTACCTACTATGCCAAATGTCTACCCCATTTACGTACGCCTATGCATGTATGAATTTATGTTAATGTTGACTGGATATTAATCATTATTAGGGATGGGCCGAATGTAGAATGGACCGAATTCGAACTTCGGCCGAATGTTCGGTATTAAACAACACCGAATACGAAGTTCGGCCGACCTTCGGCCGAACTTCGGTTGACATTCCCGGACTTTTCTCCAAAGCGGCAGATCATGACTTGTTCATGCGATCAGTTGCAATTTGATGTTATGACCTTGCCGCCCGCTACCCGCGCTACCCCGCTTTTCTCCACCGAGCCGGCCGGCAGCTCATTATTGCGTCATCCGTGACATGTGTGATTGATTTTCTATTTTTTTTTTTATTACAAAGAAGTATTATTTTGGTGTCTTGAGTGGAGTGGTAATTATAAAATAGTGTAATTAAGTGTTAGAACATTCAGAACAATGAGTGGAATAAAAAATGTGTTGTCTGGACTTTTTATTCTGAAACGGATGAACCAAATTAAAGTGAAATATACTTCTGACTCCGAAATAAATGTAAAAGTAAAAAATATTGTTTCTAATAAGCTTATGAAACTAGAACTACATTTTATTCTTTTGACTCGCCCAGCCATGTAGTAGGTATGATGATGAAGTTTAGTGACGAATTTCGGCCGAAGTTCTGCATTATGAACCGAATTTCGGCCGAATGCCGAAATTCGGTAAAACCTGCTGAACTTCGGTTGAACCGAATGTAAAACGAATTTCGGCCCATCCCTAATCATTATTAAAATACGATCTAGCCAATAAAATACTAAATTTGAGATTTGAGTTAGGTACCAAAATTAAGCCTATGTGGATGTCAAGATTTCATTTCAGGTGATTTGAGTTAGAAAATTTAAAATTATGTCGCTTGCAGTTTATGAAACTTAGATAATTGCGCAATAATCTGGCAAAATCCATAAGAAATGTTGTGGTATTATTTAAAAATGTTATTAATATTTTTCTTCTTTTTCAGACGCTTGCGTTGCTTTCCTCAAACGCCAAGCAACTTCGCTAAACCTTGCTGTAGTAGTGCATGAAATAGTTCCGAAAAAACCAATTGTCGTCTTAACATGGCAAGGCACCGACCCGGCTCTACCATCCATACTACTGAATTCTCATATGGATGTCGTTCCTGTATTTGAAGTTAGCGCCTTTAAACCTGATATATTTTGTATTGTAATATAAAATATGAAATACCTACGTTTATAATAACTTATTATATATTTTTATAACACGTGCAAAGGTAATAATTATAAATAAGTATCTGTTTATTAATTATTTTAGAACAGCTGGACTCACCCACCGTTCAGTGCTTACATTGATGAAGATGGCAAAATCTTCGCTCGCGGTTCCCAGGATATGAAATGTGTTGGTATCCAATACTTGGAAGCGATACGTAAACTGCAAGCTGCTGGTATCAAGCTCAAAAGAACTCTGCACATTACATTTGTACCAGGTAAAAATATATTAAATATAAATGTAACCTGTATTGCAATCTTCCCTTCAAACTATTTTTAACAGCTAAAAATGTGTATAAAGTATATTGTTTGTTATTAAGTAAGTCGTAACTAATGAAACTTCAACAGAGGTTTGTTGCAGACTAACGTTTATT
>BHDV01042908.1:152542-168886 GCA_005406045.1 Adoxophyes honmai | reverse complement strand
TCCGAAATATTTATTATAAATAAAGCATATAAGTGTGCCATTAATAAAATATAATTTCAATTGTAATACCTTTTCGTAAATTAGTATTCAATATTTCTACTGTATTCGAACTTATTGGACACGGTGTAGAATCTATGTATAATGAACGTCATACTGATATTGCCCTGCTCGACAAAAAGGATCTTTATTACTCAAAAAATGTAATCAATTGCTTCGACTAAAAGTTGTACACGTTTAACCACAAGTGAAGAACACTAGACCTCATGAATTGTATGAGCTATAAATGCTTGTATTTTTTAACGTACTTTGTCAACTTTTTATTGGTTATCTAAAATATCTAAATTTTTGTTCTCATATTCCCAGGTTTCCCGTCCGACACGCCGCTCGTGCTCTACGAGGAGATAAAGCCGGACTTTGTGGAGAAGATCAACAACTACAACGATCCTCTCGAAAAGGTATCATTAATGATCAATCAACCCGTAGTTCTGTTTGGCTGCGACAGAAATAAGTTATAAAATCTAGCAAGTATTCCTACGAACGCTCTTACAAAGTAAACTCTTTAGTAGATTTCTTGATAAATGCAGCTAAGAGCCGCTGCGAAAAGGTTTTACAACGAGTTGAAGGAGAGTAGTAATTGTTGATTAAATTACTGAACCTTGGTCATTGACTAATTGCAGTAGCCGAGGGAGGGAAATTATGTGTAACCGAATTAGTTTGGGAGGATTACTTTCTTATTTTCATCTGTATCGAAAGAACTAGTAAGGAAACCTTCAATTTCTGTCGGAACTGTAATCTCATAAAGAGAAAAGACTAGCCCAAAATGACCATGAATCTACGATTAATAATATCTAATAGAATCATAACTACGCCGTAAAATCAGCACCAATTTGGCCGTCACTCACTGGCGCGATGCTATTTATGACGTGATTTGTTGGCGATGTGTGATACTGAAATTTGCTCTGATCTATTTATCCATGATCGTCAATGTATTCTGCCTTGCATTATTATAAGAATTGTGATCCTCCTAAGAATACTAGTTCCTTTTCTTGGTACTCGGACAACCAATTGATTTATAGTTACCATTTATGGCCGGTACAGGTATGGTACGTGTCAGTAGAACTATTATTACGCCATACCCACAGCGCTTGAACGATGTTTTAATGATGCTTTGTAGCTGATATTTGCAGTATTTCCCATTTGGTAGTCTAGTCTGGGACAGGACCGAAAATAACCGGGTTTTATGAGTTGATATAGTTTAAGTAAAGGATTTAAAATTGTTAAGACGGTCTTGAAAGGATCATTACATCAATATTTTTTGGGAAACGCTGATTTACGACATTGAAGAGTAGAAGAAATAACTTTTATTAGTTAGTAACTATTACGTTGTTGAAGTATACGCTTGAACAAAGAAAGCATTTTCTACTCCTTTCATGTCGCATCCTATTTAGTATGAAATTTATTTAAAGGGGGGGCCGAGTAAGGCGAGTGCACTGAAGCTTTTTCGCTCAATTTACTTTATTTTCAATGTAATCCATTTAGATTTTGTTCAATATCAACTCTTAGAGAACCATTTCATAGTTTGTGTCTCACTCTACTCTAAACCCCGTAGTGCTTTATCATTCAAATAATTGCTAACTTATGGTAGTTAATATTTCGAGTGCCGATTTGTTTTTTAAATTAACTTTCTCAGGAATACATAACTTTGAAGAGTTACTTGAATTTAAAGTGATTTCGTAAGCTATTGTAAACGAATCGGCATAATAAGGAAATAGGTCGTGCAATTTTGTTTTTTTAAGTATTTTATTCAACTGTAGTCGGTTTGTTCCTTGGCTTGTGAGCACGTTTCACCCATAATAATTTACACGTACATGTGCCTCAGTTCATTTTAGTTCTACTGAGAAAATATTAAGTGAAAATAAAATTTTATAGAACTTAGAATTTAAACTATCATGAACCTTAATAAAGTAGACCAACAGTATGTATCCATACGTTTATTATTTATTACACAATTGCACGTCCTCTGTCTGGAGATTGGAACACCGGTACTGAATAGACTTAAATTTCCCGATATATGGCCTGAACCGGTTCCGGAAAAACCAGTAATTTTGGCACTTAATGAAAAACCTCCCGAACGACTGAAAAGTAGTTATTTCTTTTAATTTTACTAGATTAAACAAGGATATTTTTTAACAATGGAATGTAGCTCGAATACAAAGTCATTTGAGCTCGTCACGAGTAAATTTTTTTTCTTGTATCATTATGAGGCTAATGTCTCATTTGGTGTACAGTCAGCGTCTGATACATGGTTACACTTTGGTACTTTGTCACTGTGATCGCAGTGACAATTTCATGCGAGAGTTCAAATATGAGGTTAATTAGAAAAGGTACTAAAGTGTATACATGTATCAGACGCTGACTGTACTTATTTTCGTTGTTTTAAACCTATGAAACGACAAATGTAATTTTAACTTAACTGACTTTCAAATGTACCAAATTTCCCGGGAGTTTCCAAACCGGTAGCAATGGGAGTGCACAGTTTTCCACGAAGTTGCCACTACCTGCCCGATCGAATGTCAACAGAGACACTTAGCTTAAGATGGCACAAATACATTTATTTTATGTCTAACGTAAACAACCGAATGTTTGACATCCTACTACTTTATTTGCTTTTGAATTAAAGCTAAAATGTCGATCATTCATCCTTTACGTTACTCCAACCATCACCATTTGATCGGCCGTCTCCACTCAAACCTTGTGCACTCAAATTGGTAAAAAAGCAAACACTTGGCAAATCTTTGATCGGCCAGCTCGAAGGTTTGTCCTGTGCACTCAAATTGGTATACACCTAAGCAAATCGGTACCGGTGTCTCTCGCAATCCCTCTACTCGCCCTCGCGGCGGCGGCCTTTGGGCGACTGCCGCGCGGGTTGAGTCGTGTGCACGCGGCCAGGCTTTGGACGAACTGATGGATGGCGACATCATCGTGTTCGAGCGCGCCGACCACCGGCACGACGATCTCGAGCTGCCCACCTGCCAGGACTACTTCAAGTACATATTCTACAAGGTCGAGGTGCAGTTTGTGGACAAGACCCTGCCGAACGATCCTGGGTGAGTCGAAAACTGTGTGTACTTTTTAGGTTTCCCACCCGAATGGTGAAAACGGGTCCGTCCATCCGTCCGTCTGTCACCAGGCTGTATCTCACGAAACGTGCTAGCTAAACTGTTGAAATAAAAGAAACTTATTATTTAAGGGGGCTTCCATGCAACAAATGTGAATTTTTGTGCACTTTTAGGTACGGAATTCTTTGAATGCAAGTCTGACTGGTATTTTTATGGGTCGATTGACTATTATTGTCAAAAGCAAACTGACGTTTACCTCTTAACTTTAAAACTGAAAAATGTGCTGGAAGTAGATGTGAAACGTATATTAGTTACGGTTTTGTCAGTGTAGCGTTTTTGTGTGCTCTGTCTACCCCTTTTGGAAATGTAAACAAAATGTATGTATTGATGACTCAGTTAATCGCCGTTATAGTGGTCAAGTGTAGATTTTTTTTTCTAACTAACATAATGTATTTCCAGATTCACAATGGAATTGTCAATGCAAATGCGTTACGAGCAGATGGCGAGGGCGGTCGGCCAGCGACTTAACGTCGACCCCTACTTAATACAGTTCTTCAAGTGTCAGAAGTAAGTTCAATCCTGATTTCCCATTGTTTTTACAATCCAAATATTCACATAGAACGACGGAAAATCGTTAAACCATTAAACTAAAAGTAGCTACGACGCGGTGAATAGTCGTAGTTTTGTCTATGTAGCGTTTCGTGTGCTCTGCCTGCCTCGTTCATAAATACAGGCGTGATGTACATATGTTCAAGAACCTACTGCGAATAATGACAGCCTATAGGCTTAGCACAGCAATACGCGTGACTCGTTTTGCGCGCGGAATAGACTACGTGTCACTTTCTGACATTTCTAGTTCGACAGTGACAGGTATAGTCTATATCACGCTCATTTCTACATGTGCCCTGTCCTGCTATGCCCGTGCTATGTTCCCTCCATTGTTGATAGTTAATTTGGTTTGTCGTCTGCCATTGTTGTAGTTACAAGGACACCCCCGGGCCGCCGCTGCGGTACTCCTACGACGGCATACTGAAGGATCTGCTAGTGTACTGTAAACCAAAGTGCCCTAAGAAGTTGTTCTATCAGATTTTATCTATTAAAGTTAACGAATTGGACAATAAGAAACAGTTCAAATGTTTATGGGTAAGTTTATTCAGTTAAAATATATGAAAAATATTTTTGACCTTATGTCTTGCGGAACTATTTAGGTACCGTAAGTTGGGTAACTGCCCAATAAGGTTACTTTTCTCACCAATAGAAACTCATTATATCAATTCGATAAATTCCGAAAAATGACAGCAAGCAATAAAACTGAAACAAATTAGTCGCACGATAATTATTTACAAAGTATATTGTTAAATTAATAAAAAATACCCAAAGTTATGGTAAACGAAATGCTGCATTAATATTTTTTTTTATTTTTTATTTTACAGGTTGGTCCAAATTATAAAGAAGATAAAGAATTAATTTTATATCCAAACAAAGGTGGCAAAGTCGCGGACATATTAGAAGAGGCAGCTAAAGTTGTCGAGATGTCGCCCGACGGGTCTGGCAGGTTAGTGCAGTGAATCAAAAACTCAATACATAAAAAAACTGTTATGTAACAGGGCCATTTATAACCCAATTGCAGGTTTGGAACCTAAATAGAATTTATTATATGTAATTGAATTGATATTCATCATCATCACATCATCACTAAGCGATATCGTTTATAATACGGTTTTAACTTCCCCAACGTTATGGCCGTGGTCTTCACGACGACAACGACTATTTCTATTCTTTCGATTGAAAAAAAAAGTTTTCCTAATCCAAATCAAGAACACAATTTACACCTTTAAAACTTTGTCCCAAAAAAAACATTTCATAACTTTTTTGTACACTTACGGTCACGGAATAGCAGACGGCGTATTTAAAACGCGCAGTCGACGCGCAGTCGACGCGCAGATGACGCGCGTATACGCGCTTCAAACGCGATTTGAACGCAACCTTCTAGCCAGGGCCATAGCACACGGCGTATTTAAAACGCGCAGTCGACGCGCCGAAGAAAAATACGCCGTGTGCTATGGCCCTTATTCAAATTATGATTTTTTTGTACAATAGCCCAAATATGAGGAGAGTCGGTTCAAAACATTAATCGATTTCCATTGAATAGTAGTAGCAATGCCTTTTTTTTTATCGCAGGCTTCGGATCGTGGAGGTGTCGTGTCACAAGGTGCTGCCGGGGCCCGACCCCGAGCTGACCCTGGACCAGGTCATCATCTCGCCGCCGCGGCTCTACCGGATAGAGGAGATACCCCGGGACGAGCTGCATCTGCAGGTACACCCTCTAGACCTGGGAGGTGGTGACTGAACACTTACCAGGGATAGACATATTTATTGACATCTGACTACAGGTGTACCGTAATAGGCTAGACGACAAAAAAAAAACGATTTAGTCCGTCAGATATATTACCGAAAAATAATGTACATGCACATATTTTTTATAAATGATTTTTTAAAAATTATGATAATACAGCGTTTGAAAGTTTCGCGTGACGTCACACCTAAGTACAATTTCCTGTTTATTCAATACTAGCTTTTCGCCCGCGGCTTCGCCCGCGTGGAACTCGGTTATATTGCGGTATAAAGCACAACTATAAGAAAACTTCTCGTTTCAAACGACACACAGCGCAATCGATCTATCATCTATCGATCGGTCATCGATCGATATCGATCTATCATCGATCTATATCGATCCATCAAGCAAACTATATTTTTGTTTTCCCTCGGGAATATCAATTTTTCCGGGATAAAAAGTAGCCTATTATTTAATCCGGACTTCTATCTTTACGTCTGCAAAATTTCAAAGCAATCGGTTCAGTAGTTACGGCGTGAAAGCGGAACAAACAAACAAACAAACAAACAAACAAACAAACTCACTTTCTGACTTATAATATTATTATAGTAAGGAAGTAAGGATTCAATTGTATAATAATTTTAAACAAAAAAAAACCGACTTCAAATTTGGGCTGTACTGAAATTTGTCAGAAGCATTTGTCTAATGAAGGTGACCTTTCATCACCAGCAGACCTCACTAATTACTGAAATTATAATTTCCAGTCTGCAGGTGCATTCAGTATTGAAAGAATTATCCTTTAACTCCTAAGCATTAAGGAGTTGACCTTCCATCATCAGTTCAGTCATTTTTTTTTACTGCCAGACGTAAATACTGGTGTAGCTTTGAAAAATGTACTAAAAACATTACCTCTGCCAATAAAATTTGAGGGTTGCCCTCGATTTCCCTCATATTCCATCATCAGATCAAGATATGCTGGCAATGGGACCACCTGGAAACTATACCCTTTCAAACAAAAAAAATTTCCAAATCGGTCCAGGCGTCTTCGAGTAATCAGCGAACACACATAAAAAAAAATAATAAAAAAAGATCCCGACGAATTGAGAACCTCCTCCTTTTTTTGAAGTCGGTTAACAATACCTGTTACAATTCAAATGACTTGACTGTCCGTTAAAATTAAATACATTTTTGTATTTTTTAGAGTTCCTTGCCACTAAAGTTAAGACTTATAAGGATGAGATCCAAGTCTTATACTATTTGGCAAAAGGTTTATTATAATCTTGAACTACCAAAAAGTAAAATCACCAAATTGTAATAGCACGAAGGCTATTGCAAATTCCTTCCTGAACGGACATGTTCAAAATCCTAATCCACATAAACTCTGTTTTTGCGGATGCAGATGTTCCGCATTTCGGATGCGGGTGTTCCACTTTTGCAGATGTTCTACATTTGCGGATGCGGATGTTCTGCGTTTGCGGATGCGGACGTTTAGCATTTACGGATGTCCGCATTTGCGGATGTAGATGTTCTGCATTTGCGGATGTTCTGCGTTTGCGAATGTGGATGTTCCGCATTTTTTAATCCGCATCGTCGCGTTCCCAGGAGGACGAGGCGCTGGTCCCGTGCGCGCACTTCCACAAGCAGGTGTACGCGACGTTCGGCATCCCGTTCTATGCGCGCGTGAAGCACCTCGAGCCGTTCCAGGCCGTGCGGGACCGGCTGCAGGCCAAGCTGGACATACCGAACAAGGAGTGGGAAAAGGTACTTCATACACACATATCATACATACATATTCTCACGCCTGTACTCCCAAGAGGGGTAAGCAGAGCACATGAATTCAAAAATACAGTGCCACGTTTAGCAATTTCAGGGTAATCAAATGGGTTGCTAGCCCATCGCCCGCGATACACTAACCCTTTCACAGAGTCGACTCTTACGACACCCACGGGAAGAATATATCAGTAGAAGAATATATCAATAGTGTAAAATACGAATAACATGCAATTTCTTCTGCGGATGTCGTAAGAGACGACGAACAAAGAAGAAAGAAGGTTTGGGTATGCGTTAAGCATGAAAACCTGTCACTGTTATACCACCTCTTCCATCTGTTTTCATACCTAAAGCTATCCTAGAAGTGCCTGCGAAGCGTGAAATAGTCATATTAGTTGCTAGAAGTGGCTATGAAAGGTGAAATAAATGTGGTGGATACCCCTTTTTAGGAATGTATGCATGATTGTATGTATGTATCCGTCTGTATGACTAACTTTAAAGATATATCTAGAGATCCAGATAGATAAGACACAGCAAGAAGCGCCTTTGTTTTATACTATGTAGTGATGAAGCTTGCTTCAATCTTATTTTTCTTGTTACAGTACAATTTTGCCATTGTGACAAATGGCCGACCTAACTACATAAGTGAAGGAGCGACAATAAACATATTCGACTTTAGGCCAAGCAGTAACGCAAGTAAGTATCAACTCTTATAGACATTGTCTCTTTTTGAATTGGCAACTTATTGGTATTTTGCTTTTTTTTTTCTGAGATGAATGATTGGAGACGGCGACTTGGCTATCAAGCCAGTCTCTCATGCCTTTAAAGGGTCAAATGAAGAGGATGAAGACGTAGTATATTAACTTAACAGCGTACGTTTGTCCGACTGTAAATGTAACGTATTCTGAGATAATCCTGTGCGTTTTTGCTGATATACACAGTGTAACACACCCTTGTAGCCATAATTCTGTAGCTAGAATCCTTACTTACTAATATTATAAGCAGGGAGCGAAACTTTGGTGCCGCTGACGTCATTATGACGCAAATAAATTCGCATATAGGGTGTGTTTATAAATTATACACAACATAATTTACCTTTACCACGCTTTGACAGATGCAACGGTTGTCAGTAGCACGCCGAGTTAATAGTAATGTCAAACTTTATACTCAACCTTACACAAATAAATTAAGGGGGCTTTCGGCTCGCGTGATTCGATGCATATATCAGTCGTTAGCGTTCAACTTACGGTGCCGATATCTTACTAATATTATAAACGTGAAAGTTTGTGAGTATGGATGGATGGATGTATGGATGGATGTATGGATGGATGTATGGATGGATGGATGTTTGTTACTCCTTCACGCAAAAACTACTGAATGGATTTTAATGACACTTTACAATAATGTAGCTTATACATCAGAATAACACATAGGCTACAAATTGTAATGATATTCTGTGAATTATCCAATATACGACGATAATTCTCAAGTAAGTCGGGTAAAATATACCATTTGCGAGTTTTGGCGTCCGCTGTCAAAACCGTTGAAGTGACGCGCATGCGCGGGGTAAACGTCACGCGTCGCTGAGTGCGCGACCCGAACGCGGGCAGACGTCGTTGACAGTTGTGGTTGTTTAGCGAATTTTCAAGGTGCTAGCGATTTGTTAAAAAAGCTGTTATATTTGTCAAATGCGATTCAAAAATTATTTGTGTGATAATTTTAATGCCATATATTCCACGCCACGCAATCCGAAATACTTATTCTGCGCAGACGAAGTCGCGGGTAACAGCTCGTGTATCTATATGTCGTTATCGAAAAAAATAGTGACAAGGAAAGCTGTTTGTTCATATTTATTTATCTAATTACAACATTTTACTGGACAATGTATTTGAAGAAAAACTTATGTTCACAAGAAAACGAAAAACAACAAAACAAAATTCCTTTTACAGAACAGAACGTCTTAAACGTCTGTCATCGGCATCAAAGTTTCGCGGCCTGATTAATAATTTATAATCTAGATAAAAACACTCTGTATGAAGCTCGACGTCATACGGCTGTCAACGGCACCAAAGTTTCGCTCCCTGATTATAAGTCAGAAAGTGAGTTTGTTTGTTTGTTTGTTTGTTCCGCTTTCACGCCGTAACTACTGAACCGATTGCTTTGAAATTTTGCAGACATAAAGATAGAAGTCCGGATTAAATAATAGGGTACTTTTTATCCCGGCAAAAATTGATGTTCCCGAGGGAAAACAAAAATATAGTGTGCTTGATAGGTCGATATTAATCGATGATAGATCGATTTCGATCGATAGATGATAGATCGATGGCGCTGTGTGTCGTTCGAAACGAGAAGTTTTCTTATAGTTGTGCTTTATACTGCAATATAACCGAGTTCCACGCGGGCGAAGCCGCGGGCGGAAAGCTAGTTGTGAATAAAATAAAAAAATACAAGCAAACTCTAAGTTTTTGAAAAAAAAAAACTACGTCGCTGATAATAAACGACAAATTTAATTCACGAGTGCCCGTAGAGTTTGAAATAAAAGCGTGGCATTTCGAATATAAAAAAGTATAATTTTATGATAAAGAAAGGCATACATTCTCTAGATCTATGTTACCCCTGTAAATTTTCGCTAGGGGTTTGTTACACGATGTATTTAACGTTGCCGCGTTGGTTAGGGTGCCTTCGATTCTATTCGTATTGTCTCCTGGCTTTGGAAAAAAGGTGGTTTCAGAAAACCTTCCAAAAATCGTATTGCGAGATTCTGCAAATTTTGCGCAAGTTTGCTGTAAAGATGTTCAGCGCTTTTCAAGAATTCAAAATTGCATCCATGGGTATAGCGATTATCCGTGGCGGGATGTGTGCTAAAATGTAAGAAGATGTGTCCCTTCCAGACGCGACGGGGCGGCCGTGGCTCGGCCTCGACCACATCAACAAGACGCCGAAGCGCTCGCGCGTCAACTACCTCGAGAAGGCCATCAAGATCTACAACTGAGGCGCCGCGCGACTCCTAGGGCCCCGATACTTATGTAAATAACGTTCCCCTTTCGTTCACCTTTCTCTGTTATCTATCCACGTTAGCAGATTCACTGGTTTCTATATTTTTGCAAAGAACCTGGTCGAGTCCATGTTTTATACGCCTAGATTAGACCATGTTGTATGTACATAATTTTGTAATTTTAACAACGCATATTTATACGGGCCCTAGACGTAGCCGTTCTGTCAAGTGAAAGTAACTCAGTGCTGGACGTGAGCGACCGATACTCCTCGAGATTTTGTAGATGTTTTTGATACTGATATACGACCGGCCGCCAAGCGCCCGGCGCCGCGCGGCCGCTGCACGCTCTGTTACTGTCACTTGGACGTCAACTAACACCAATTCGACTTCCTATACCGCGCTATTTATTACTTATTTATATATATTTGGACCATAGGTGACACTCATCGTAGTAAATAATTGGAAACAGTAGTCCTGCTAGCAGATGAACGTATTGTTTTTGTATTCGAAAGATTTGCAGATAAAATTATTCATTAATGATTTTCTAAAAAATAATGAGGAAACAGTTTGAACTGCAACGACGCGTACTCGCCTTTTGTCGCAACTGTACTCGACATTGTAAATATTTACTGCTCTGTGGTTAGTTGGTTACATTTATCAATGAGCGTAGTTTAGATAGAGCTTGGAGAAAAGGTAGAAAAGAAGGATGGTAAGGACCGACGCATTGATAAATTGATTGATTGACTGGCCCGACTTTGTTGAAGAGCTAACTAGAGTTTGTTTTGCTAATCTGCGATGACACGCCAATACCGCTATTCTATTAATGGCTTATGCTGAGTAACCTGCAAAAAGTATCACACAGATCAGAACACCATCAGAAGCCTATTAGCGTAATTCGCCGCCTACAGCTTCGAAATCTCAAATTTGCAGCTTTTGTAGGTTAGGTAAGTTTTGTAGGTTATAGCAGCATTTGCCAGTGTTGTTTATGCGGAACTGCAGTATCATCTACTTTGTTGTCCAGCAGATGTAAACTCATGCATACCTCTGCCATTCTATCTCAACATAAGATTGGCTTTAGCCCCTCGTATGCGGCGCATTCGATTTTTTTCTATGGATTTGTATGGAGAGATCTGCTCCGTAGCATACGAGAGGTTAGTAAAATGGATGTCGGACATAGATGTAAATATAACGATATGCCCAATTGCCCATGGAACATTGTCAAATATGAATCGGTGAGCCAAGGCAGGCTTAGGCTAAGCGGTGTCATTTCCCTTGCGCTAGAAATACCTTAGTCCTATGTAATATTCCACCAACAAGGCGCCGATATGCCTGGCCAATGTCTATGCGCTCTGGCATTAAGTCCATGGTACCGGGCAGAAGGTTGCGTCCTTGTAGTTCAGGCTGATTATGTTGTCAGTCATATCAGTTATGTTCAATGTCAATTTGTTAATGCTTTGTAGCATTCCCAGTGTTGAAATCGTGTTTGGCCTCCCCTAATTATTAGAATGTCGAATTTTGAACTTTATTTATTCTTAAGCACGGACTAGTTGGTCGGTCGGAAGCGACTGGTTTCAGCATTTTTGGTGATTCGACTTGAGCATTTCTACAGAGTATACAGCATTATTTAGATACGAGTTTGTACTATGAGATATATTATAATGATGTTTTAAGGGTATTATTATATGTATATAGTCAAATGTGCCTGTGTGTGGTCGCTTGCCGGCGTGTGCCGGCGAAACGCATTTTATTAACGAACTCTCGATGGTTAGAGGTTAGGTGTGTTTCATATCTCATTCGTAGGCGACCGTCCATCAAAGCTGATTTAGAAAAATGCTCCAGAAAAATCGTTCAATTATGAGTATAAAAATATCGTTAAGTTACTAGGATCGAGTAAGAACAAAATGATGAAAATTTTATGTTTCTTTGTTGACAAAGTGGCTCATTATCAATGAATTGTTGTGATATGTTGCGTATTAATTATTTTACTAGATAAAATGGATTAGGTAATTTATTTAGTATATCGTAAGGGTGGGCCCTGACTCGGCTGATGTGTTTTATCGAACCATGTAATAAATAAAGTATTAAAATAGCGTTGTCGAAATCTATCTGATGTGATTTATTCTACGTTTAATCCGGCCGGCTGCGGCCTCGCAGCGCTTTGGTCGACCGTCGCCTACCGCGCGTTTGCTCCGCGCTGTTATTTCCTAACGTGACACAACGAGCGCTAGTACTAGCTCTGCGCCGAGTTGTCAAAAGTAACTGTCATTTAGCATGGAAAACTTTACAGTTCGCGCGCTGTGCTCGTCGACGAGTTCACTGTGTTACGTTGGAGAATAACACCTCTGTCCTCGCGCTGCACCTTGTACTTTTAACATAGAGTTAAATATATTGTTGTCATTATACTATCCATAACTCTTAGCTATTGTGTTATCACTTACATGTGTTGAATCCTTACCAATAAAAGCTTCATTCCTACATAGTCCATCTTGGCAAATTATGTTGTAGTTCGTTTTGTATTAGCGTCATCGAATCAAATTTAATCCCATTGATAGTTACATTGTGATAAAATAACAACTATTAGTCGAGCCTGTACATACTTGCTGCACACCTAGGGGCGGATCCGATAGCGAGGTTCTGCTTTTTTCTAATAAACAAATAACTTAACGATACGTGAATTCCTATGTAACCTGTTTTATAGAAAATATTGGAGTGTGCATAGAATAAAATGTTGGAGTGTCGAATCACCAAAAGCGGCGCGGCGGCGCCGGCGCCCTCACTCGCACTTATTGTTAATTCTGGCTGAAAGCCCGCAACATCCGAACGTGTATATGTTACTATTTAATTTTTAACTAATTTTTTGCCGGAAATAATTGTGGCAAATGGGATTATAGTTTCATAGTTGATTGATTCACTATTTACTTAGACAGTCTGTAGGATCGGACCTCGGTGGGAGGGTTCCGACAGCTCGTACCTACAAACTATTGGGCAAGACCCAGTGTTTGTTATGTTGGACGTGAACGTTTCACTGAATATAATCCTATATTTGTTTACACGTGTTTAATTTTACCCTTACCTGTTTACATAAAACATGTGGGATAACGGCTGGTTGATTGATGATAGTCAGTAAAGTATTTCTCTCAAATTATATCGATACCTGTAGGCTTTGCATAGCAACACGCACGAGTCGTTTTGCGCGCGGGATAGTTAGACAGTGACAGGTATAGTACGTATAGTCTAGTAACTATTCGCGCATCGTCGTGCTAAGCCAACAGAAATATACATGATTTTGTTTGTGTAACATTTCGTGTGCTTGAAGTACTGTCTTGTATTATACCTACGGTATTGTTTCAAGCCTCTCACAATAGCAAGACCTTATCCCCTTGACATAAGGTGGCCTAGGGCGTTACTGGTGAAAAGTAATGTACGCTTATATTTTTTACACTTGGCTGTACACGTGTCTGTCCTGCCATTTTAAGTAAAGGTTAGACGCAATAAAAATACCTATTGCAGCGTGTGTAGTATAGTCCCCGGAATCTAACTTGGCAAGATTTTAAGTGAGAATAACGCTAAGTTGGATGCTGGGGCCTGAAAAGGCTTTGTGTAAAAAGACGCGCGTCGTGGCGAATTATGGAACAACTAACGACCCATTACGTATATCACACAATGTATGCAGAGCACACGAAACGCTACATAGTCGAAACCATGACTATTTCACGTTTCATAGCCACTTCTAGCATATTTGTAGGTTTTAACTTAGAGTTAGTCTCCGACGTTGCAAGATTTTAAGAAGTGGGGGTAAGTTCGCGCCGCGTTTTTTCACTGTACAATAAGCGACAGGTTGATAGCCTACGCTTACGGCGTCCACGAAAGAAATGAAGAGGTGTTACGCAACACCCGACATCACACTGGTATGTATGTAAGTAAATTACCTACAAAAGAATCTTAAACAATTGAATATCTAGTGAATCTACGTCGTTAGCTCAGTGGTAAATAAAAAATATCGGCTTTTCTCCGATTCTGTGAGGTATCCGATGTTTTGTCGGTCTAATTACCTAACGGAAGGCCGTAGCGCCACTCAGCAGATTAAACGGATCGCTGGTATCAATCAGCCTGCCCATATTCATTTGGCTTTTGGTGAACGATAATCAAGCTGCTGGACAGTAAGTATCTTTTTAGGCCATCCCAATGATGTTCACACGATAACAGGTGAGTGAAATAAGTCTACAGTAATATTATAAAGAGGAAAGATTTGTTTGTTTGTATTTTTGTATGTTTGTAGTAAATAGGCTCAAAAAGTACCGGGCCGATTTAAAAAAAAACACTATTACAATGCCTACATTATTCCGAATTGACATAGACTACGTTTCATTTTGAAAAAAATTAGAGATCCTTGTTTCATTGTTATAAAAAAAAACTCTTTTCTTTTAATTGTGTAATTTACAATTTAACGAAGTCAATCCCACAGCAAACTGCAGATCTTTTCTCAGTTTGTACATACCTACTGAACTTCACCGTACCTATATTCTAAGTTATATATTTAGTAAGGATTTCGCAGGCAATTCCCGGTCGTAATTAGGTAATCAATAATCATCTTGACTCGCTGTTAATCAGTTTTCTTACTCCCCGACACCGACCAAGGGTGGCCAGACGAGACAACTATAGATCATTTGTAAGATATTGATAAAAGTTATTTTCTTCGGAGAGATATAAGTACATATAAATTTACCGATATTTATTACTTCCACAAAATGCTAGCGGCACTGAGATATTCTTCTCACACACTACCGCGATTCGTAGCCACTTCTAGCACATTTTGAGGTCTTGTTTTATAACTACGGATTAACCTTATTAGAATAAAAACATACATACATAAACAAACGATAGGCTAGCAACCTGTCACTATTATTCCTGCCAACTCAGAACCTAAATAAAATGTGCTAGAAGTGGCCACGAAACGTGAAATACTTAAGTAGTCATGGTTTTGTATATGTACCATTTCATGTGCTCTGGCTACCCCATTTGGGAATACTGGCGTGATTTATGTAGGTACATAATATATGCACCATCGAACCTATTCACAGTGAACTTCATAGTGACATTGCATTGATTGACAAAGGAAATGTTTATGACGTTTATTGTGACAACGTTCTGCGGTGGGTCAGGAATCAATTGGTTCGATAGTATGTAAATAAAAGATCCTTACAAAAAGCGGGTGAGGCGTTAAAGGATCTCTTACAGTCAACCTATGAGAGACAAAGAGGAAACAATTATTGAGACCGACAAATAAACATGGTTGGTACTGGTAACAATTCTGAACTCCCGAACTTAAGTGTTGCCATTCGTAACAAACGGGGATTAGTTTGCAAGCATACATTGTCATTAACGGTACGAATCTACTTAAGGCAACTCTATTTGCGCCATCAGAGCCTCGGTGCAGTTCTGCAGTTTATCGGCGTCGGAACACGCGGCTAGAATGCGGCCGTGGCCACGTGAATGGAGAGTCGTTAGCTATAATCCGATTCGGGTATTCGAGTATTCAGTGCTCGGTATTCACCTAGCGCTGGAATTCGAATGCAAATGGAAAATGCCATTAGATCAGCAAACAGGCTGCCTCATCACATTGCGGCGTTATCGGTGCCAGGAACGGGTGGGGAGTAGGCATCATTTTATTCTTAAGTCTAACACGTTGGCTGTTGAGGAAATTTTGACATAGGTGATTGTCGACTTGTAAAGTTGTCGTAGATGTCTGAGCATTTTCTAAAAAAAAGTTGCTGTAAGTACTTAAGTACCTACTTAATACTTAATAATATCTTTATAATATCTTAATAATATCTTTTGACAAAACACACTGAGCACAAAATTAAGTAAGTCTAAACTTACCTATATAAATCACAAATCAGTGGGCTTAGTACGACAAGGCGCGCGAGATAAACTAGAGGAAAATCCCCAAATATGGACCACCATATCGTTTTTGCCAAATAAAAGTCAGACTATTTCAATAAATGGAGTTTTTTTAACCATAATCAGTCACAAATTTATTAAGTAGGTAGGGTCAAGGAGGGTACAGTCGCTAGGATTTTTTCAACGAGCTATAGTATCAAAAGTGTTAGTGATTGGACTATTTT
>BHDV01042908.1:126654-148168 GCA_005406045.1 Adoxophyes honmai | reverse complement strand
TGAAACGAGAAGTTTTCTTATAGTTGTGCTTTATACTGCAATATAACCGAATTCCACGCGGGCGAAGCCGCAGGCGGAAAGCTAGTAGGTATGTACATAAACAGAAGTTTCCTTTCAGGATATAGCTAATTTGAAGTCGGTTTTTTTTTGTTTAAAATTATGTTCTTTTAATATTCAACTCACTTTTGAAAATATCACACCCAAAAGTTCCAATTTTCAAATCGGTATTACTACTTTTACGTCCTAAAGAAAACAATAAAACTGTTTCCGATATAAACCGAGTGCGATTTTATTGTTATTGTCAGTATTCCTGCCTTGCGAGTATGACGACCAATTTTCGATATTGGTTGTTCACGCTTGAAGTTATTTGGCTTTACAGTCATGGATCTGAAGGCATGAACATTAGCACTGCCTCAGTAACTGAACCATCATCCGCCAGGCCTACTACAATACATAAAAGAATCGATGTGCTAAGAGAAGAGAATAGTACTACGGTCGATGTTTTTGCAACTACACGCAAATCTAGAAGGAGTAAGACTTAATACACTTATAATTTTGAACATTACCTAAATCTCAACAGCGGTGTTATTATCAGACTTAATGCACACTATCCTCGTCTACGAGCATAGTGTCGAGCTACAGTTATTTTTTGTAATCAGGTTATAATTTTTTCCGCATTATTTCGGTGGATATCGTAAGAAGCGACAAGGATAAAAAAAAGTATGTTTTAGGCAACAGGCTAACAGCCTGTCACTATTGTACAGTACAATTAGTACTACTTACTTACTTAACTTAAAACATAACAAGTATGACGATCTACGAATGTGAATTAAGTATCATTGTTTTGTCTATGTACAGATTGGTCAAATTACAGCACCTTCCTTCCTAATGCCTGTTATTCTGTCTAATGATTTTGTTCTTTGCATACTTAGATCTTGGTCAAAAGAAATGGTTTGACTGGTCGTTTTGGTGCCAAGAACAACCGCGAATTGGGAATTGTAAGGAATCGCTTACGAAGTACGTATTAAATAAGGTTTTTTAAAATGACGGACAGGTATTTCCCGTGTGGTGCCGGGTTAGAATAGTATCTCCCCCTTTCTTCCCGTGGGTGTCGTAAGAGTCGACTCTGGGAAAAGGTTAGTGTATTGTGGGCGATGGGCTAGCAACCTGTCACTGCAATATCACGTTTAACCATCTGGTTACCCTGAAATTGCTAAACGTGGCACTGGGTTTTTGTATTCACGTGCTCTGCCTACCCGTACAGGCGTGAGAATATGTATGTATTGTTACATACTGTTTACCTGTACCATCAGCAACATCTCCTGGAAAGCGTCTGCGCGGCGTCCGCACAGACGCATTTACGCCGCGCCGTTGCTGCGCAGGCGTTGTCGAGACGGTGACGTTCGAAAGACGCCACAAGGACGCCACTTACGTTTCGGCGCCGTAACATAAACTTTGCGTCGGCGCTGCGTGGGCGTAAACGTAAACTTACGTGACAACGACGCTCGAAAGACACTGAATTGGCGCGGGCCCCAAGAATATTTCATTATAAGTGAGTCTCAGTGATTTCATGTTCAAAGCTTGCAATAAACCAAAGGTACTATTACGACGAGCAGACCAGCCAGTGCTTGTCGTTCACGTACTCTGGGTGTGGCGGAGGCAAGAACATGTTTGACAAGAGCAGAGACTGCGAACTCTTTTGCTCAGGTAATAATTTTCTTCACACTAATAATATAAATGCGAATGTTTGTGTGTGTGTGTGTATGTTAGTTACATTTTCACGGCCAAATGGCGGGACTAATTTTGACGAAATTTTGTATGCAGGAAGTTGACACCCTGGATTAAAAAAATGTTACTTTTTATTCCGGAATAATAATTACTTAGATCCCGCGGGATTGCGATAAAAAAACTCTACGCAAAAGGAATTACGAAGGACCTGTCGCTGTCTGACTTGAGACGTCAGAAACTTACAAGTGTTGCTGTGCTGAGCCTTCAGGTGATGTGATAGTAAATATACCGAGAGTCCTTCCCTCCGCGCCAGCACACAACAGTGCGAGCACTGCTGCTTTACGGCAGAATTAGCGAGTAAGAACGACCCTTCACGAGGTCCTATCATACCTCCTGTTTTCGCAGGTAGTTCACTAATACCCTTCAAAAACGATAAATCAACGTATTGTACCTTGCAACCGAAGGCTGGTCGATGTATGGGCTATTTTCAGAGGTAAGTTCACTTAGTACCTATCTCATTCTGACATAATATTCCTGCATTTTTTTGGAAGGCGTTGATACTGATAAAAACCTAGGAACACCATAACTACTTTAGTATACGTGGAAAACTTAAGTAAGTCATCTATTGTAGGTAAGTGTGAGTATAATGTGTGCGTATAGACATTCTTTTTTGTCAATAAAATGCAAAGCGCAGCTCTACACTGTCTAACTTCGTTCAACTTATTTAAGTACCTAGTATGGAGGGTTCATCATCCAATTCCTGCTTCCAGGTATTACTACGACGTGAACCAAGGCAAATGCAGGACGTTTGTTTACGGAGGCTGCAACGGCAACAGCAATCGGTTTGACACGAACAAGGACTGCATGGCCCGGTGCGCCGAAGCCGAAACGCAAGACGACGCAGAAAGTAGCGACGACGAAGAAATTGGATTGGGAACCAGATAACACAGCTAATCTGTTGTTGAAGCATAAATAGGCATAAAGCTCTAAACTCGTTACGAATTGTTACTAATAAAAATTATTGTGTGGCACTGAAAATAAAGTTTTGATTTTAGTATTTTCATCAGACTAACTGTAGGTACCTATTTTCGTACACAGGTCAAAGTAACCAAAATGTAAAGACGATAAGTATAAACTTTTCTTACTAAAAAAAAATGTGTGGCACTGAAAATAAAGTTTTCATTTTAGTATTTTCATCAGGCTAACTGTAGTAGGTACCTATTTTTGTATACAGGTCAAAGTACCCAAAGTGCAAAGACGATAAGTATAACATTATTTTAGTTCATCCATAAATGACCAAAAGTTCCAATAGAAACGTTTTTATTATGCAGAAAATTATATATCATTTACCTACTAATGGTAGGTATTTCTAATATTATAAAGCGTATAACTCAATTAGGCACCTAGGATCCTTAATTCGAAAATCGTTGACCTAGAGATAACTATTATAGCTAGAACAGGCGCAATTTGACTTCAAATCAATTAAACCATCAATTCAAACGTTAGTATGGATTCTAACAATGGCCCAACCACTGGTTTAAATGGCTTAATAGTTGGAGATTGAGTCCAAGTTTCTATTCAGCGTAATCGTTTAATGGAAACATTAGTCCTTGGAGGCTTCATAATGGCGGCCGCTGACGGATGGCCCGCGCTGATAAGGCTAACAACAGCTTCGGAGCTGTTTTAATTTATGTAGCGGCAGAATTCCGAAAGGGGTCGCTGTTCAACAGAAGCAAAAATATAAGAAGTCTTTATAGTTCGTGAAGACCGCAATTTTTAAGCGTTTTCAGTACATACCTATTTATATTTAACTAGTATGTTTGTACAGCAAATGGGGTTGGTAGATTACACGAAACGCAACTACTAGATGGACAAAACTATATGACTTATTAACGTTTAATTGCCGCTTATAGCATAATTCCTTAATTTCCAATGAACAGTAAGTTGGCAGTCCACAAATATGAGTATTGTAAATTACAAACCCACTTGCGAAATTCCCAGACAAATGCGGTCAGCAAACCTTCAGAAAGGACCAAAAACAACAACGCAACTTCTAACTATGATGTCGCCCTTCTCGTCGGTGACGGTTAACGTAACGCTCACCACCAAGAGATCCTTTGGTTCACTTGTCTCCATTAATCCAAAAATATTAGCTTATTTTGCGTCGTACCTATTTAATCACAGTGAAAAGCGTGGACTACTAGAACTAAATAATATTAATAAAACTAGGTACAATGAAAAAGATAATCGGATAAGGAGAAAAGCAAAACCTTCTCGTAACCAAAACTTACGGCTCGTTTTCTCATCTGGGTAACATTACTGGGCGCCATTTTCATAATGAAGTTTCCCATTTTCTTGCGACATTATCTGGGGTCCTATTCGGAATGTTTGTGGGGCCCAATCTTTTCTGCCGCAATGGCACCTAAAACTTTTGTAGCGACGAGTAAGTATGTTTTCTACAGGAGAAATTCTTGACAGTTTGTATTGTATACTGGTACTGGTCAAGCATCTCTAGGTAAGGTAAACGTCCCTGTGCTGGACACTCACTTGCAACCTTATGTCATAGTACGACAGGTGACAGACGTGTGTCCTCTACTGGGCGTTGAGGTGTCAAGCATTGGTACTTTTACCTTATGTCTAGTAGAACACGTTCAAAGAAAAACAACTCTCCTAAACTATGCTATCGGCTTAACAATTATCGTTTCGTTACTGGTCGATAAGAAATAGGTGATTACTTAGGTAGAAACCGCCAGCATAATAATTACTTAAGTTCAATTTTCAAGTAAGTAGTTTTTTTAATAAAAATCAGAATAAATGAATGAAAGTTAATTTTATCTATGAACCTGATGTACTTCCACCCCCCACCACACACCCCTGTTAGTTAACTACCCTAAACTAAATCCCCTGTCAGACTAGACTGAAAGCTGGAACAATGTTAAAAAATGTCGAGTCGGATTTTCTGATATAAAAAACGATTAAAAGCTGCAGTCACTAAGCATTTATGAAAGGAGTTGTCCGATCAAGACTAATTCTTGCAAATTTTCAATGAACCTGTGATTATTATGAACGAAGTAGAAATACTTGTCTTACTTACACTTATAATAGTGGTCGGGGGCAATGGGTGATGTGATGAACAATACTGAAATGGATGAAAACATTGTCTAATTGTGCAATGGCAGCATACCTAATTATTTGTGCTAATGATAAGTATGACATAAGTATGACATAAAAGCGTTTGTCCTCTGACAAAACTATGTCGTATATGTGGCCCTGGCTCTAAATATCATCACGTCACATCACAGACTCACTTCAGAAACTGAGCTAATATTTAGCTAATAATTATCAGCCGGCTAAAGACAAAGAGTAAATTTAGTCGTGAGCTACATAGACTATACTTGTCACTGTCTAAATAGAGACGACAGAAAAGGATATAGGATATACAGTCTCACAAATCGACATACTCAACGCAAATTGCAACTCCGGTCATGAGTTCGCCGCGTTCCGCCAGCAATTGCCGAGACTCGACGGCTTTAATCCGAGCTGTGACGAAGAAAAACTCTCCCTAATTAATAGTTGAGCTTCCGGATTAATTAGAGTTGATCCGAGCCTGCGAGCCGCTGTTATTTGAAATTTACTCGGCATTGCCAGCAAACCTATTATTAAAACTGGCTTCGTTATAAAGGAACTATTAGCGCTAGTAGCAGGGAATCAGAATGTAACAATGTTTCAATGTTACATTTACTGGGCGAGCCAGAAATTGACTGTAAATATTTTAAGCAGTGGTCGGGTATTTGAAAATATTTCCCGTATTTATATATCCGCGTAAAATATTTCCTGAAAATGTTCACCAAAGAATATGTGGGAGACAGATGTTTCATCGCTTTTAAGTCGTTGCGCCCTGTGTTTTAAGTAACTTACGTCCCGTACGCACGTCCCGTTAATCAGTATGTACGCACCTGCATTCGTTCGTCGTTGTGATGCTACGCAGTTGACTAAATGCTGGAGTAAAAAAGACTGGGATATATTTACAGATTTTCGTAAATAAAAATACATAAATATTCTGGGAAAAAGCGTCACTGGGATTTTCAGACGCATATTTATATTTACGGTCAATTTCCGGTCAAAATGTGTACTTACTATGAATAAATTTAACAATACATTAAAAACAATATTTAGGCTGGCAATCTCTACTAACAGGCAAGCATACATGCATACATACATGCATAATTCATGCAATCACGTCTGTTTGTTTGGAGCAGACGAAATGTGACATAGACAAAACCTTGATTATGACTATATCACGCTTCGCAGCCACTTCTACTAAAAGTCGTTTTCCAAATTTTGAGCTTCACTAGATAACGTTCCGCACGCATTTACATTTTTGAAATTAGCACGTTAAAACGTTACATTGCGTAGCTGATCGCCAAAAGTACGACCAAAACTATCAACAGTTTTAGTCGGATTGTTGGAAATGTTATTATTTTGATATGGTCGCCTAGTCTGTCCATTGGATTAGTCCTGATCGATGCTAGCCCTGGTTTCATTACGGGGAACAAAAAGCCGAAGCGAATACCCCACGAAGACAGAGAGGACAAATTTGTTACTATTGACTATGATTTACTTGCACGATTTATTTGGCGAAACGGCGCCTTTTATAGATCATAGATACCCCACGAGGGTTATTGGGGTGAATGAATTTTGGTAATAGTGGCTTTGAAATGCTTTTCGCAGCTCCGTTTGACTAAGTGAATTGAATTTGGAAACAAAATTGGCAGTTATGATTATGATTAAAGATCAGAATTTATACAAGTAGATGCTTATCATATTTTATTACAAGTAGATTTGTATTTTGTTGTGATATTCGTTAGGTAGATTGCTCTGTGTTTTTTTTTTTACATTGTGTGTTCCCGTCTCGTAGTCACTTTTTAAATGTTTTTAGGTTTTGTGTAAGATAAAAGGGGTATAATATTAATAGATAGCCTGATGCCCAAAACATACCTAACATATTTTTCTTATAGTCGCCGTGTTATTTTAATCTGGACACCATACGTGTAGGTAGGTACGATGTTGTTTTTTGTCTATTCATTATCGTTTATTTTCCCCAAATTACACACAAAACATACTCGAAAATCACCATTTTCGTTAAAATGTCGTCTCCTTAAATAATTATGCCATCATCATTTCTTTCTATTCGCGATTCCGAGTAAAATTCTTCGTCGGTGAAAATTGTTTAGAATCGCGAATAAGAAGAAATAATAAGTAATCGCTTAAGTGTAGAATAATCGCCCAAAATGTTTCTTCCTGTGTAGGTAAATTTGTATAAATGTGTTTTTGTGCCTTAAAAAAATACAAGACGTTAAAAATATTGTACCTACTCATAGTAACATTTTCCACAGCATAGATAGCCAGAAATGATCACTAATTTAGGAGCCAGTGATTAAATGGAATCGTGCTAAGCCGAATGCATACACGGGCTCCATTAGGTAAGCAGGTATGCATCACGAATTAGGTCAGTGCTCTGTCCGTTCCGATATAATAGTTAGGTAGGTATATTTGGTGGAGTATGCGTAATCCAAAAAAGGTAATTAAGTATCTACCTATCACAAAAAACGTTTGCGTGACGTTGAAATGACTAGGTACATTTGGCTAGATAAACAATACATATATGTATTACGCCGCAACTAGCTACCTGTCACTGCGATATCACGTTTAACCATCTAATTACCCTGAAATTGCTAAACGTGGCACTGGATTTTTGAATTCATTTGCTCTGCCTACCCCTCTCGGGAATACAGGCGTGAGAATATGTATGTATGTATGTATTACGCCGTAAACATCAAACGATGCGGTGTCGCGTTACGTCGGAGTGCGGAACGTCTAGTGTATTCAAAACGTATTGTAGCACCCCAGCGCCACATTCGTCGAATAGCCGAACTAAACGATCCTACATCGTGCTAATGCTAACGAAGTTTCGACGAACGGTTGCATAAAAACAACTTCCAACTTTCTCTCTATGGACTTCGGTCCCAGGCATAACATCTGCCTGGAGCGAGATCTCTCTATTGGATTCCTTCCCACAAAATCATCTGGACTAAAAAGGTTGACCATGTGGAATGATCCCTTCCAAGTTCACATTTCGGCAGTTCAAACTGCCACCATTTATAATCCTGCTAACCGCACCGAAATCAACCAGACGATAAATAAGCTAGTGTTTAGTTAGTGCCGCGTGGACACCGGATAGCGACAAATTTACTACGTGTCAGCGGAATTTATAGCCAGCATGAAACTGGGCTTAAAAATCCCTGTGCTGACTATGTTAGGAATATCATATCAGTTTTACTTATATTGTATTAATTTTAGCCGTAGATTTTCCAAAAAAGGACTTACTCTACAATTCATATTTATATGTATGAACGCGGGACTTAATCGCGATTTTATTTACCTTCTCGACGTTTCGGCCGCGGCATACATACAAATATGAGTGAGAATCGCGAAAGTTTAAAATATTACTCTACAATTTATAGTATTAGGTACAACGTAAAACTACTCAGTATTTTTTTTATACATACATACATACATACATACATACAGTCACGCCTCTTTCCCACAGGGGTAGGCAGAGACCACTTTGTTCCACTTGCTACGATCTTGGCATACTTCTTTTGCTTCATCCACATTCATAAAATATAAAAAAACCTTTACATACATTACGGCTGCATTTACAATTGAGTTTGATAGCTTACAAAACACTAGACGAAAACCTGATTATTTCACGTTAAATGGCCACTTCTAGCACATTTTACAAAACTGGTAAAGTAATTTAAAGGAATTTCATTCCAGTTCTATGATTTTTGAATATATATCATTTTATTTTTCATACTCGTCTTAATAATATTCATAAAGACAAGTGTAGTTATATTAGATGTGATTTAAAAACATAGTAAGTTAAAAATCAAATTTGTCTTGTTTATTATACCTTGATTTACTATACGTTTGTTTATTATACGTTCATTTGATACCTTGATAGTGTGAGCGATAGCGTATTTATGCGTTACTCGTGTATGTTAGATACGAAATCAAAGTCACCGCCCCATACCCTTCTCAAAGATGATTCGCAAGCCTCAAGCTAATCTAGCATTCAAGTATTCTATAATAATAATTTATCAAAGGCGTTCTGTGAAGGCAGAAGCTTAAACTAATTAAATTACCATTCGAAACTCTGCAGTAACAGAATGTGTTTGCTTGATAAATTCCAGTCAACTAAAGGGAATTTACTAATCGGGCCGAATTTCAGTTGTTTGAAATAAGTGCAATCGGTAATTGCGATTGCAGTCGTCAAAAGTAACCTAACCTTAATTGTTAATTTATGAACTCTTACTTGAATTACTCTTACTCTTACTCTTACCTACCGTCAACCAAATAAGTAAGTGGTTTATATTTTTTTAAACAAGTTCACTACGTGATGCATATTTCTCCTAAGTTGTTGATCCTTCAAATTGATAGACACATAATATTAACATCACTGCTGAAATGAAACAATTATCAACTTTGGAGCGACAGACCACATACATATTCAGCAGAAGGCATTTCGTTGAACAGATTTCAAAAAAGAAGGAAGTCAACAAAATTTGTCATAATATTTTTGTAGGTACTTCTTTGCAAATGACAATCTTAATTTTAGACTGAATAACACCTTAGTACGTAGCTTCATCTCATCATAGCTAACATAATACAAGCAGACTCCATCCTAGGGAGGACAGAACAGTAAGAAGACTACAAACAGTATTGTACACTAGCGAGGGTACTGGAGGGTACAGTCCCATGGGCTAGCCTCGTTCAGAAACAGCTCACAGCTTAATTGTGCTCTGTGCTCGTTATAAATTTTAAAACGCTCAAACAAGACGTGTGATGCTGGCAGCTTCAGACTAAATCAGAGGCTTCTTGCAGCCGGCTGAATAGCGCACGAGATTGGACACGAGATGACGTGAGTCCGCCATGTTTATTGTTTAACTGAGGCAAGTAATAATAATAAGTCTTTTATAGTGTGTTTGTTTTTTTTGTAAGTGCATTTTGTATTTTACTTTTTATATTCATATTGTAAAAATCCTAATCTAAGAAAATAAATGTATACTGTAATAAGTCTTGAAATATACGGATAACACTCGAAATAAATCGAGTTTAGCTCAACATGTTTCGGGCTAAACTCGATTTTATCTAGTAGCCGCGGCGGCTGTTGCTGCCAAACGCGCACTGCGCGCCACCTCTCTCTCCGCGCGACTGCTCGTTCTTGACGAAACTGCCGACTTAGCACAGCGATGCGCGCGCGATAGTCTATCTGTCACTGTCAGAAAATGACGGGTAGACTATCCCGCGCGCGACGCGACTAGAGCGTGTTGCCGTGGAAAGTTTACTGATCGATTTAAAACGTGAGTTATCCGTATATTTCAAGATGAGCGAGTTTTACGGTGGTTTAATGTTCAACAGGTAATAAGTGTAGGATAGGTAGACACTATGCAACGATAGCACAAATTATCTTAATTAGGATGTTATTTGGTTAAAAAATGGTACTTACTCGCACGCGCAGGGACGTCTTAAGTCTAGATTAATATTGTTAAGGAAGCTGAATAATAATAACTATAGTAGGCGGAATTATCGCAATTTTTTATTTAGCAAAAACCAAACAGTTTTTGAGCTTGAGCACTGATAGGAGTGATGTCATTTTTTTAATTTTGTCCCTATTTCAATCTTTATAAGGCGAAGTTCACACTTGCAAGGCGTTCCTGCAAATCTAAAATAACAAGCAAGAATCGAAACATGACTGTTCTACTCACTCTTGTAGTTGTCTCATACTTAGTTGTTCTAAAATGCAGCAACAACTTGCAAGTGTTAACTTAACATAAAAAGTGATAGGTTTGTAACTTTTTGTAAAGTTTCTGATTTGAGACCAGTATCAGAGCAAAATGTACAAAAACCCAAAATGCAAAATTTATTTATAACACCCACATTGTAGTTACGAAAACATTCGCCGTAGTTAATTATCGCGAATGTAATTGTTCGCGTTTATTCCGTATTTCACAGTTTTCGTGTAATGTGTAGGTAGGTACTTTTGCGTTTTGTGCATTTTGCCCCGAAGCAATTTCACCGTCAATTATGCAAGATAAGTACATAGCAATAAGTCAAACTTTGATCCCCACGATCAAGAAACAACAATAAATAGCGGAAATTTATTTTTTACACAGTTCACAACCCAAAGCCGCAAATTGTTATTCGTATCCATCCTTATAGTGAGTGTTAGAGTGGTTAGGTAAAGGCCATTTAAATGTATAATGTTGGCAAATATCACAAAGCGGCCAGGCCGTGGGAGGGACAGATGACTTTCCTTTCCCGTCAAGGGCCCTCGCCAACAAACGTGACGTGAATTGATATCCAGTGTTTTATAGAAAACTATTTATTACAATCTTGTTTACTACCGAGGCCCATAAACTCTACCATTTTTCTACTAATATTATAATTTATAATACGCATTTCCAAAGAAACAAAACAAAGTCGTAAATGTTTTTACCATAAATAAATGGTTCATTATCGTTTTTCTAAAACAGTACAGGTTTCTATAATCATTTTATTTTGATAAACACCCGCGTGGAGTCAGGATTACAATAGCAACTCTACAATTCTTCTGTAGATTTTGTAAGTGGCGACTGAGCAAATCAGGTTGCAATAATGCCCGGGCCACACTAACGGGAACGTTAATTATCGCGTTGAAACGTGTTTTCACCATACGATTGACGTCCATTAACGCGATAATTAACGCCATTTCCCGTTAGTGTGGCCCCAGCATAAAACTATCAACATGTCAGTAATATGTACCAATTAATTATCCAATTTAACCTAAAAATTCAACTACAGCTAAAAACGTGGCTATGAACGTAAAATAGTCCCAGCTTCGTCGAAGTAACTTTAAAGAGAGTTCTGCTTACCCCATTTGAGAATGGAGAATGGAACATGAAACTTGGAGAAATTTCTAACTTATTCAAAATCATAGAGGATAGAACCTATAGAGAAACAATGTTCGCAACCCCGGTCCGCAAATAGTTTGTTGATTTCAACATACTAAACGTCACCGTCACTGTCACAGAAACTGTACAGAGTCAATAACCGTAGAGAAAAAGGCACTAGCGTTACGCGCGATCTTGGACCGGCCAATAAGAGCACAGCGATCACTTCAATTGTTTTGCGGAATAATTTCCGAACAACCAAGATGACATTAGGTTCTATCCTCAATGTTCAAAATATGGGCCACTTTTGGCAAATTTAAAGTTCTATAAATGACAAAAACAGTGACAGCCTGTTAACTCATTGCCCACAATAATATACCTTAACATTATTTCCTTATCCTATAGATAAAATACAAAGTAGAGAAAATCGCAACAAATTTTATTAACATCAGTACATAAATAAGTACAATAAATCATACGTAAAATAAATAACAAATCTATAAGCACCTACATTCAATTTTAACAAGTATCAGTGGTATCGGCGTGCGTAAAACTAGCGTTTGTAATTATATTTTATTTTATTTCTAAACACAGACTACTAGGTTCCTCCGCCGCGCTATCTGCCTTTATACTTAGAGCCGGCAAGGGCCTGCAAAGTGAAGAACTGTTTTAATGCGCTGATCACCTTCACGTAGCACTTGCCAGAGCTGACTGAGGTGTCAGATTTTAATTTCCTGCATCTTATCTTTCTCCCGCCTGAAATACGCAACAAGCCTCAGCTTATACGTTTCAGAAAAAAAGTTAAAATAAAGATGGCGTGCAGGGAGTCGATATTTACATGCTCTTACCATCTCGTATCGCATCTCATCGTTTATTCGCTCGCAGAGGTCGCTGGGTATGTCGCTCTCGGAGACGTCTTGCAATACATATTTCAGCTGGGACGTCCTGAACAAGGAAATGGATCTCAAAGTAGAATCGCAAACAAGATGATGGAAATCAATAATGCGCTAGTTTAAGTAAAGACATGTCTGAAAAGCTGTCCCGTCATGTTTTTGAGTCCGTACTTCTAAAGGAGAAAAATGAATCCTTTTATAAGATCTGTTCGTTGTCCGTCTATCTGCCCGTACCTATGTCCGTCCGTCCGTCAGCCTCTGTCCGTCAATATCCGTTTTCTCAGGAGTTAAGAGATAAAGATTTATGGATATTGATTTAAGAATACTCAATTAAGGATATTGATTTAAGGATACTGATTTCAGGATACTGATTTCAGAATACTGATTTATGGATACAGATGATGTAAGGCTACTGAATTAAGGAAATTGATTTATGGTTACTGATTCAAGGACACTGACTGGATATAGATGAGCATGTAGGCGCTGGTGGCGCGGCGCGCGAGGTGCGGCGCGTCTTCCTTCCCCCCGTAGTTGTACTCGATGGCCTCCTGCTTGCTGCAGCGGGAGACCACGTCGTCGTCGAACTTGCACCACTGGACAAACGACCATGCTTTAGTTAATAGACTGTTGCACCATAAAAGGCTGTAATTCGTGTGTAAGTATATGAAAGGAGCCTGCAAATGCGAATTTTAGAAAGGATTACGTGTGTCTTTAGTCCTACATAGTCTGTACATAGACGCATTCATATATTTATCCACATTAATAAATACACATTTTAGATTACAGGATATTAAACCAATTCGGGATCTTTTTGGATACTTAGTTCTACACTGCCTATACCTTCATATTGGAGGTTATATGAAAACGCTGGCTGAAGAGTTCTAACCCTTTCAGAACTGGTCAAAATTGTCGTGTGAAACAGTGACTCTTAAAAACAAACTGTATTGATCTGGTCCGAAAGGGCTGCGGTGCCTCCTATATTGAGGATCCTTAAAACAAAACGACTAGAACACTCGCTTTTAAGTTAATCCTAATAGCAAACCTCAGATACCTTGCCGTCGCCTTTGGGGTTGATGAACACGACGTAATGGCCGCCGTGGTTGTCGCCCGAGTGGACCAGCACGGCGTGCAGCGTGTAGTGCGCCGGAGTCAGCGGAACCTCCTGGAGGTAAGGGTCCAGGTTGATTTCCTCGTAGAAGTCGAAACTTGGAACAGAACGTCACGTTAAGATAAGTTAAACAAGTCAAAAAGTAAAAAAAAGTCCAGACATTTCCTTGATATAAAATCGCATCAATTTGATCAAACGTGTAACTGTAACATGTTTTATTTAGCGTCAAGGGTTAAAAAGGTATAGCTGGACATGATAATATGTAAGATTCTGATATCATCAACTACTTCATTAGAGCACATTTTTGAAGTTAAGTACGTATAAATTTTACCGACCTGAAAAACCCAAACAGGCAAACAGCTAGACAAAATTCAACCAAACTCCACTTAAGTATCAAAGCAGGTCCATCTGTACAGTCAACCAATTTGATTCCTAGGCCACTATAGAACTATGTCGTAATAAATTTATTTGTTTATCTTCTGTGACATTGATTGTTGCATTACGCATGTCGTGATGGCATCGTAACTTTTTCAAAAATGTGTCATCGATAATCAATAGAAAAGGAGTTTGTTTAGGTATCAATAACCTCCATGTCATAGATCGATGGCCGCACCGAATAAACGTGCATGTGCTATTACACAAAAAATTTTTTTTTCGTTATTTACGTTCCATGAGCCATAATACATCCCCCTGATTTTTTTAAAAGCTTTATTATTATTAATTCCCAAGCTATAACTAAGTACATGTTTTATCTAGGTAAAATATAGTGAGAAATTTCACACGAATACTATTGCAACCACTTATTACAAATATTTCAATCGTAGCCGCAACACGAACAAACCTATACTGTACTGTACTGACTATTATGACTCCTTCGTTTTTGTGTATTGTGTTGATGCACGTTTATTCGTGTGTCGCACGATTAAACTTATATTTCGTATAGCTCCATACCTTATAAACTTGGGATAGTAATTGTGTTAATAGACTCATGCCCTTATTAAAGTAGTATTGGTTTTGTGTAACTAATGAATACAATTAAATTACCTAAAACAATTTTAGTGTTAAGTGAAATGCAGATATTCGATGATTTTAAAATGATGGTAAACATTAGTTTTAGATGCTTAGAACATGTCTACAAGTGTTATAAAGACAGCAATAGGCACTTAGGTGAGGAGTGAAGGGAGTGGGGGCCGACGCTAGCGACGGAGCGACAACTCGATTCGATCATACTGCTGGTAGGAAATTTTGAGTAGGTATTTGAGACAGGCTGAAAACTTGTCCTATACCTCTCCTTTTATACCCCAACACGGAACCCATCATCATCATCATCAGCCTATATACGTCCCACCGCAGGGCACAGGCCGCCTCTCAGTATAAGAGGGCTTGGGATATAGTTCCCATCCCACGCGGGCCCAGTGCGGATTGGGAGCTTCACACACAACGTTGAATTATTTCGTCGCTGTGTGTAGGTTTCCTCACGACGTTTTCCTTCACCAAGTAGCTCGTGGTAAATATCAAATTCAAACACGGAACCCACGGAATTATTTTATTTTGTTAACAATCTTCTTTCGATTTGCAATAAATAGCAAAAAAAAGACTTTCCATTACTTTAATTCTCATTCCTCGTGTGGTGCCGGGTTAGAATAGCACTTCCCCTTTTTTTCCCGTGGGTATCGTAAGAGGCGACTCTGGAAAAGGGTTAGTGTATTGTAGGCGATGGGCTAGCAATCTGTTACTACAATATCACGTTCTACCATCTAATTACCCTGAAATCGTTAAACAAGGCATTGAATTTTTGAATTCATGTGCTCTGCATACCCCTCTTGGGAATATGGACATTAGGATGTGTGTGTTTGTTTAAATCTTTCACCTTTAAGTTTATAATAAAACTGTAGAGAGGTAAATTTTGTCCATTGAATATATTTATATTCAGGATTCATATTGGAGGATGAATGGTGATCGGTACTAATGGCAAAAATGCAATCAGTAAATTTTTTGTCTGTCTGTCTGTATGTGCACGCATGGGTCAAAAACTAATGAAAGGATTTTAACCAAACTTTGCACGATTGTAGTCTACATAATATTCCTGGGCAGGCTAAATAACACAACGTTAAGACACAATGACAGGAGCCGAGTAGTGACGCTAAGCTTGAAACAAGTCGTACGAAAATGCGCTTTCCAACTCCTATCCTCACATAAGTTGACTATAGAAAAAAGTAGTACTATAAAGATTTTCTGTTTTTTAGTTTGTCTGTGCCAAAAAAGTCTACAAAAAACCGGTCAAATGCGAGTCGGATTCGCGCTTGAAGGGTTCTGAACCAAAAACTGCAAAAAATCAGGTTTTTGTGTGACAGCCCCCTTCAATACCTATTTTATTTAAATTTACATACATACATACATATGCTCACGCCTGTATTCCCAAGAGGGGAAAGCAGAGCACATGAATTCAAAAATCCAGTGCCACATTTAGCAATCTCAGCAGGGTAACCAGATGGCTAAACGTGATATTGCAGTGACAGGTTGCTAGCCCATTGCCCACAATACACTAACCCCTTTTCCAAAGTCGACTCTTACGACACCCACGGGAAGAAAGGGGGAGGTGTTATTCTAACCCGGCACCACACGGGGATTTAAATTTAACTATTTACTTTTACGTAAATATTCTATGATAATTTCAAGTGTCTCTGGTAGACATTTATATAGACCCAAAAATTACGATTGTTGTACGAGAGCCCTACTAAAATTCCTATTCTATTTCATTTTTATAGTATTTGTTTAACAACACACAGCGCCATAACTAGCGCCAATAAAATACATCATTTGTGAAAATTTTAACTGTCTAGCTAGAACGGTGATCCGTTCTTAAGGTTTTCCGTACCCAAAGGGTGAAAACGGGACCCTATTGCTATTAATTACCGAGACTTTGCTGTTTTTCTGTCCGTCTGTGACCAGGCTGTATCTCAAGAACCGTACGAGTTAGGCAATTGAAATTTTCATTAAATATTATTCCTTTTTTTTATAAAGGTTTAAAATAGAGTTGGTACACGTGATTTCTAGGGTTTCGTACCCAAAGGGTGATACCGGAATCCTATTACTGAGACTTTGATGTCTGTCTGGTCTGTGTGTTTGTCCGTCTGTCACCTGGCTGTATTTCAAGAACCGTAACTACTATTTTTTTGTTAGCCGGTTGATTTATCTGAGTCTTCTCTGGTCTTGCGTGATATCTGGCCAGTCCTCTGCATACGAGTCCATGTCATCCCGCCATCTTCTTCTCGGCCTGCCTCGATGTCTCTGGCCGTTCTCCGGCACCCATTAAATGACTGTGTCCACCCACCTCTCTGGGTGCATGCAGCAAACGTGTCTCGCCCAGGCTTACTTTTGCCTGGCAATGTTTTCTCCAATATCAACAATGCGTGTCCTTGAGCGCAGCGTAGTGTTCCGGATTCTGTCTATCCTTTTTACACCCTGTAGGCTGCGCTCCATTGCTCTCTAGCAAAGCTTAAGTTTAGTTTGGACTTTAATTTTCGGTATGGGACTATATCTGCGCACCATAGATTAGTACAGGCAAAATACATATGTCAACAAGTTTTCGCTTGAGTGCTAGAGGAAGATTTCCTTTCATGAGATTTTTCATGGACCGATAGCTCTTTCAGGCGTTTTCGACACGTCTTTCGATTTCTTTACCTTGTCTATTACTAAAAGAGACTACCTGGCCCAAGAAAATATACTCGTCGACATAATGGCATTGCCTGCCCGTTCACCAGAATTCTATGTTTTATACTATTGGTCATGAGTTGGTTTTTGTTCCATTCATCGCCAGTACAATCCTGTACAAGGCTTGCCTGCTGAGTAAAAACTACTATAAAAACAAAAATAGTTAAGAGGGGGTTCCTATAGAAAATACGTGTTTTTTGCTGTTTTTGGTATGGAATTCTTCGTGCGCGAGTCCGACTCGCACTTGGCTAGTTTTAGATATTAGTTTGAAGTATTTATTAGATGATATTATCCCCTCCTGCTGAAGAAATGAAACTGTTGTCCCAGGTAAGAATTCCACGCGGACGGAGTCACGGGCACAGCTAGTTATTATATAAATCAAGTGAATGTTTACTTCATAAGTAGCAGTACTTAATTGTTTTATTAAAATCCGCTTAATAAACTAAGATTACCTTGCGATAATCAAAACGTACAGCTAAAAGTTTTCTTTTAAACACATTGTATCTTAATAATGTGTTATGCTAAACAAGGTTGCATGTAATAGTTCCAAAATAAAATCATCGAATATTAATGTTTTAGTTCAATACTACCGCTACAATGTTTATATTTTTGCAATAAAAAGCGTGCAAGAGCTTATTGCCGATCAACTTGAAACATTTATTTACATGCAAGAAGTAAGGTAACCTCATGTTGCACCAACGGCAGATTAACAACTTTACGCGAATAAACGTGCGTGTGGTTGGTGCACTAATCGATAATCTGTATTTACACCAGAATAAAAAAATAAGTTGTATTTTCTCATTTTTCTAGAAAACTAAGATATATTATTTTATTAAAAAAATATAACAGTAAAGATTATTAATTTGTCTATCTTTTTTCTGTACATTGTAGTAACCTAACTTCTATGCATTTCACGTAACAACGTTCTGAACGTTTTTATTTTTTCCTGGAAAGTTGTCATTTTTCACATGCACGTTTATTCGGTGGGGCCATCGAGATATCGGGATGAAACCTTAAAAATACTTTTCTGACAAAACTTCACTGAAACAGTATCGTCTATTTGTTTCTCTGTCACACTTGCGTATAAAAGAAGGTTAGCTGGAATTGTCTCTGTCTGTTTGTCAAACTTTCTTTTTAATTTCATGACTTGGAGCTAAAACGTTTAAACTCTTTACGATTTTTCATTTATTGTGATTGGAGAGTTGATAATTGTTTGACCCACACTGACGTTGTCATTATTTGTTGTCGTTGACGTTGTCAATGCGATAAAGTTCTATAGTGGCCTAGGAATCAAATTGGTTGACTGTACATTGCCCTACCCTCCTAGCTACTCAAGCACGCTTCAGGGAAAATATACAATATAAATGTCAAACAAAATTAAGAAACGAAAATCCTGGCGATGAAATCGTCATTCTACTTATTTCAATCCTCTCTTAGATACCACTTTAACACGCAACAGAGCTGCATGTGGAGAGACTGTCCCTGATCAGTCAGCCACCCAGTGTACGGCGTAACCAATTGATTTCTGACCCAACGTAGAGCGCTGTCACAATCAACGTAATAAGCATTTCCTTTGTCAAGCAATGTGATGTCATTGACGTCTGCTGTAAATAGGTTCTATGATAGGACTGGAATCAATTGGTTCAATAGTGCCTTAATGCAAAACTCACCGATCATTGTACTTCACAGAGGCGTCTGTAACAGGGTCGTATTGAAATCGCATCAGGTGCAGATGCAGTACCGGGGGGAACACATCGAAGCGCACTCCCTTCTCGGCCTCCTGAAGCCCGTGTTCACCGGCGTCGTATTTATTGTCACCATCCAGAAGTTCCGTGCTGATGTAGTCCTTGAAGGATTCGTAAACTGGAAATTTGAACAAGCCACACATGTTAAAACCCTTAACAAGTAAAGTCCTAGAGCAGAAGGATGTGAGAAAACTTGTTTGAAGAGGACTACAAATAAATAGTGTTGCTTGGTACAGGTAATGTCTACCTATGAGATGAACGGCTAACTTAGGTAAAGTAGCAGATTCACTGTGGATTCACGGTGGGTTCAACCGAAGTAACTGGAAGTCTACGGCAGAGATCCATGTTTAGCATTAGACGACCTGCGATTGATATTATGATGACGATGGAATAAAGGCAGAAGGTTGGTTGCGGAATTGGGATGTTTTTCATTCGATACAACTCACTGTTGCTTTTCTCTTTAACGTTGAGCTGGATATCGTAAAAAGTTTCAACGCGCGTGCTGGTACAGTTGACATTTTTGCATTTGATGAATGACGTCATCTTTCCCTCAAACAATTTGGGCACAGTCCCTTCCACCACGGTCCCTTTCATTTTATTTTCCAATTTGTCAAGTAATACCTGTAAATCAGAATATTTTATAGAAATAACCTAACCTAAATAATTAAAAACATTTTGATACAATAAATATAATTAGTAGACTGTACTTTTTGCCTAGTATAACTTTATTGTTGTTACGTGTCAGGTCAATAGGACCAAACGTTGTCGATGAGTTCTCTTCTACAGAGATAATTCTGGCTGTCTCCAGAATTCTACTGCCAGATGATTGTATTGCAATCCAATTTAGACAAATATACAAAATTAGCGGGATCTTGATAACAGACAAAAAAGCAAACATCCGATAAGCAACCTTTATAAATGGTATGGTACTTTATATGATAGTAAATGATCAATCGTTAATGCCTCAGCTATACCTAGCTAAGATACTATCATGGCTAGACTAACAAGCACAGAGGTACATAAATCTTAAAAAAAATATCTAAAAGATACCCGAAGGAACTCCTGTACGTCATGCTGCATGAAAGAGTCGAGGGTCTCCCAGCCAAAACTCTTAGTGAGTTTCTTTGTCGCTACTGGTCTCTCCGAAAATTGGAGGTCGTAAAACACCCGTTGCAGGCCGAAGGCTACTGAACAGGAACTATCATCTCCTGTCGTTGGGATCTTGTAGACCGCCTTGCGGAGCACGTTGGTGAAAAATAGTGTTTGCAGCAGGGAGTTCATGTAGCAGGTAGCGCCTTGGTTTTTGAGACCTAAAAAATAAAACTAGGCTTATAAACGATACAATGTCTATTTTAAACATAAAACTACCGTGACACTCACTCATAGTCGACATGTCGAACTAATCTCAGTATAAAAAAAACGTGACTAGATCCGTTATTTCACTTTGATACAATGTCTCTCACGCCTTGATAATTAAACAGACCTGATCCGACACCTGTTACTTTATTTCTGGAAATAGGCTCCTAAAAGCACTATTACTATTACACGATATTTTTAAGTCTACAAGCGCTTTAGGAAGACCGTCATTGCCGTGAATCATCAAAAATTGTACTAGAAGTATTTAGTTTTGCGACACATTTTAGATTGTACTTACACGAAATTAATTATTAAGGTCATTTTAAGAGCTAAAATACGTCACTGTTCTTTGACAATGAATTCTAATTCTCGTTTAAATTTTTACTTAGTACGTATACTTAAAAAAATAGAATCTAATTTGAAGTCTGTTAAAATAGGTATAGTAGAAGACGAGTGCTCGCAGTAAGAAGACTCAATCTCTGTTCCCAGTAATACTATAAAATTGATAATTAAATTAACTTACCAACACAACCGGTATGTTTTTTGGAGTCCCACGCCACGCCGTGCGGCGCCTCGGCGACCACGTGAGCTTCCAACGTGATGGCGTCGTCCCTGACATACGCCTTCTCTGGGTTGACCAGGTCCTTCCATGGTATGAAATGAGCGAAACCCCAATCATCTTCTTTACTGTAATAAGATTAGAATTACAATTACAACACGTGTGAAAATTAACTGCGTTTTCTGATTTCTAAATACAATTAAGTAGGTACACTAATATAATCTTAGGGACCATTTAAATAAACAAGAATATATTTTTGTTTTGAAATAAGTGTCTTAACAACTATTTTCATCTTATAAAACACGGATAACTCACGTTATAAATCGAGTTTAGGAGGTGCCTTTACAAAGTGATGTAGTTAGTGTTGTGTGCTACCCTATTTTTGACAATAATATAAATGACGATAATAACGAGGG
>BHDV01042908.1:0-95781 GCA_005406045.1 Adoxophyes honmai | reverse complement strand
CAGCAGCGTATTCAAATAATTCTGAGATCTCTTCTGTGTCATTCCAAACTTAATGCGAGCGAAGCCGCGGGCAAAAGCTAGTATTGTTATATAGTTTATGGTCCACGTCCCTTCCAGGAGCCACACATCCCTGCGCCTTTAACTCAATCCTGCACAAATGGGCGCCCGGAGCCGGAGCCGCGGTATTACGTTACAGAGGCGACAGCGGACGTCCATTTCCCGGGGCGAGGCGCTAACTCAATCACTGCTCCACAGGATTTTTCCCCTGTTAACATAGCGAGAAACGTGACCGAAGAACCAGACTGTCTGATGTCACCCTAACAAAGTTCGCTGGTATTTTCCCTTTGCTTTGTCCCTAAGTGGACCTTTCAGCTATTTGCTTTCGGATTTTAGGAGCATTTTATTTGTTTTCGCTCCTAAGAGTATGGTGGGGCGCCGTATCCGGAGGCGTTGTTTAAGTTTGTGATTAATTAAAAAATGTGAGCCTTTTTGTTGCGTTTTAGGCGCGACTTACCGCGAATTAAGCCGTGGTTTAAGGAAAACATCCTCGCGTTTGACGCTGTACTGGTGTTGCCATACATTAAATTGATAATTATAATTTTATAGTGATAAAAATGACATCACTTCTATTAATAACCTCATTTTTGCGATGGCAAAAACTTCCCGTGTGGCTTTGATATTTTACATTCCAAGGAAAACAACTTGCAAGCAAAATCAGCTCGTGTGTACTTTGTAAACGGATGCATCAACAAATACTAACTTTGAGATGCTTTGATATTATGACCACACAAAATAAATTCTGTTTTAATGCTTTTGCAAATAAATAAACGTACTTAAGTATTTCTATACAAATGAAATAAGTATTTGCTGTTAATAATGGTGTCTAATTATTAATCAATCCTACCTAAGTCTTTGCATATCCGATTGGCGCAGTCAATTTACCCCTGTTTTGCCATACCTATTCATTTGCTCAATACCTATAGTGAAAACCCAAATATCGAAATTCAATATAATTTATATTTAAAAATCCCCAGCATACCTTATCCTATCAATCAGTGATGCAATAACAAAGAAAATACGTCGCACGACGCAAACGAAACGCACACAATTATCTGTTAAACTGTCTGTCGGTATTTTTTTTTGTTGGTTACCATTTCACATTTTAACTGTTCAGTTTAACGGAATCGGTTTCAACGGCAGGTATTTGATTTAAAAATAGTTGCAGTTTCGAAGAAATACAGGCGACTTTTTATCCCGAATAATTCAACACTGACTGAATAGCATGGCAACAATACCTAAACAAATCCATTTGAATGATCCCCATTAGCCAGTAATAATAATCTAGTCATTATTCCTATTCTGAGCTTTTAAACAATAAAACGGGGTTGTACTTTGTCAGAGTGCAACAATATCTGGTAACTGTCAACATTGGGAACATTTTAATAGGCTACGCAGCCCTTTGTCATACGGATATGGAGTTACAAACAGAGATCCCTTTGGTGGGAACGCTGTCAAATAAATGAGATTTTAGTACAATAGACGTAGTCATTCATTGTCTAGGTGAGAGCGAGGTGCAATTAAAAACATGCTCATAATCAAGGGAAATACAGAAATCTTTTGGAACACAGAAAAATGGGTCATTCAGCCGCTGAGTTTGTACTTATTACCAACGAAAATGTAAATATTATAAATTAATTACCTGTGTGATGTCGGGATTAGAATAACACCTGCCCATGTCTTTCGTGGATGTTGTAATAGGTGACTGAGGAAATACGTTAAGGTATTTAGGCGACAGGCTAAACCTATTAGGTATCTACAAAAAACCTAAAAAGTATGATAGAAATGGTCAAGTAATGTGGAGTAGTTATAGGTGTATCTGCGTAGCATATCTTGTGAATTAGTTTGCCGCTAAGATACTTTTGCAAGCTACTTTCTTTGCACAAAATGAAACATGTTCTTTTTTTGTCATTTTACTGTCGTCTTTTGTGTCCCATAATACCAATTAACACGCCATTCCTTTGAAAATAAAAGCATTTCAAAGAGCGTAATTGGCTCCAGGGAAAGATATGAAAAATTCAAATACAATAGGGTACGGAAACTACGCACTCCACAAAGCGAACATTACTAATTAGAAGTGCAGCAAACGCAGTCTCGCGGATGCACAGAGTTACCTTTTACTGCGCTGCACTTTGCACCACCATTTTTACTTGGTGGCTGAGGCAACGCGCCATTATGAAGCTTTTTGTTGAGCTATTTCTGTGACGTGACACACGGGAATGTAGGAAAACGGATTGAAAAACCTCATTAAGATTCCTCTACCATTTCCAAGAGAGTGATAGTGTTTGCTGTGCTGCCGATGGCGTATAAACGATTTCGTATCGAGAACTTACAGCACCGCTAGCGGTCAATGTTATAGTGAATGTCGGCATTACCCATAAAATGTAAACACTAGCGACTATCGTTTGCTTGCTGTTACATTGTGTTATTGTTGAACACCGGTAAATACAGTTCAAGACTTTCATTCATGAGCAAGCAAGGAACCTTTTAAAATAAAAATCAGGATAGTTTCAAATCTGCACATAACTTAAAATTAGATTAGTATTATGTGTGAAATTCCATATTGATGGAAGCCTAAGTCCAGCAGCGGTACATATAAGCTGGATAACGACGATTATGATGAAGTTCCTTAACATTTTCTATCGATTGATAAAATGGGAAACTGTTCGTGTACCAGTTTTTACTTGAACTAACTAATCTCACCAGAAAGCTGTCCGTAGATGACCTAGGTAATATTGCGAGCAATAAAAGAACGTTTAATCTTTTTGCTGCTCACCGCCTACAAATTAGTTGCCGGTGGTGGGCTGGAACTGCCGGGTTACATTCAAGCGCTAAGGCTGCGAAAGGAGGACTTTCTCTGGATACCTGACCTGTTCGTAAACGGAATCCTAGCGGAAAAAGGGATTATTAGGGTTAAAAAATAAAAAAATAAATCCAGTGCCACGTTTAGCATTTTCAGGGTAATCAGATGGTTAAACGTGATATTGCAGTGACAGGTTGCTAGCCCATCGCCCACAATACACTAACCCTTTCCCAGAGTCGACTCTTACGACACCCACGGGAAGAAAGGGGGAGATGCTATTCTAACCCGGCACCACACGGGGAGTTTTTGAATTCATGTGCTCTGCCTACCCCTCTTGGGAATACAGGCGTGAGAATATGTATGTATGTATGTATGTAAAAATAAAAAGTAGTTTCTGACTTTGGAGAAAAGGGGATAAAGTCGAATTCGCCTGTTCAACCATCTCAGACTTACTTTTCTTTTCCCTAGCTAGAGCTAGTATCACTAAAAGCGTAATTAAAAAAAAATAAGAAAAGGAAACATACGTCATCTTTAATAATCGTGTGTAGGTTGTATAGACTACGTGAATTCAAGTACGTAGGTACTTGGATACTTCATATCACGCCGTTATAGCTCACACGGTTAGCTATAGGTACCCAGCCTTTCTTAGCTGGAATTTTTCGCTTTGGCATTGGTATTTCTTTTATTTGCATTGTAACATTTCTCGCGTGTAGCTACATACGACATAACATGAAACTCAATATTGTCTGATTCTACAAACCTGTATAATGTCTGATCAATCTTGTTTTTCGGGTAAAATATTTCTACTTACTTTCAAAACACGTTAACGATATAACATAACACCAATGTATTATAGTCATTAGTTAATTCGTGTCATGTGAACAGTGGTTCATTAACCCACGAAAAATAAGGATCAAGGAGGAAGGACCGCTGAAACTTAATAACTTACTGTTTTATCGTAAATGATCTACTGTTCGTAGTGTCTTTTTGCTAAGATCGCCTACCGTCGATTTAACCAAAGATAATAAAATTTACTAGCTTTTTCCCGCGGCTCTGCTCGCGTTAAATTCGGTTTATCACAGAAGAGATAGCACACATACCAATTTTATAGCTTTCTACATTGAAAACTTGCACTCCTTACTTTAGGGAAATGGGGGGGTATGAAGAGACAAAATGTAGCCTATGTCACTCTCCATGCCCTAAACTATCTCTACCTAAAAAATCACGTCAATCCATCGCTCCGTTTAGTCGGGAAAGACGGACAAACAAACAAACAAACAAACACACTTTCACATTTATATATTGGTACGGATGGTACAGATTCCTGGTAGGTATAACTCACTTTTTACTCGCGAGTAAATACATTTTTCACACGGAAAGAGGTAATAAGTGACTTATTCTAAGACTTAATTATATTTTGGATTGGTTGAATCAACACTTACCGAGTCTTTGTATTGTAGCCAATACAGTTAAGCACCCGAATGAGACACAGTCATTCTGTTAATCGTTTGTATAATTGAAATGAGTTAAAATAAGTAAGGTATTAATTTGGTAATGTTGATTTTACTGTGTTCGTGTTTAATTTATTCGGCATTGAGTACGTAATATTTGTAATTAAAGCAAAAGTCAGAATAAAACGGACAGCAGTAATAAATGGACGCATAATTATTAAACTCAAAAAAGCGAAGCTCATTTAATTTCAATGCAGCAACTTCGTAACCTGTTAAGAGTGCCAAAAGTTAGAAAACTCCGTCCTGAATAACACGTAATGATATTCCTAACAACAACTACGATATCTTACCTCCCTCAACTTATAGTTGTTATAATTTCCACGTAAATCATAATAACGAGAAAACTTTCCTCGTTGAATAAAAAAAATCACAATCGAAAACCGTGTTGCCAGCACAAAATAACCCACGGACCGTGTTTGGAAATTGCTAACGCGAAATATTGCACGCTGCGTTAAAAATATTTAAAAAATCCGAGCGCGCTCTACGCCATTCGCTGATCTTTAATCTCTTAATTACATGAGAGCTGGGTGCGCGGGATTTTACCGAAATAACTACCTACCTATGCAAAGTGGATGGCCACCCCCTCCCCTCGCCCCCTGAATATGAATTATTCTTTCGCTGCTACAGCTTGGACGCATATTTTCATTTTATATGAGCGGCTGCCTACAACGTAAATCTGCGTGCCCATTTCGCTCGGCCAGCACTTCGGAACTTTGTGCATGCTTGTTTTATAGTTCACACTTCACAGTTTTAAGTAGGGGGAAGTTTTAGCACGGGATATTAATGAGACTGTTGGTGCTGAGTTGCGTAAACGTATTCGTAGCTACTAGCTACCCAACATAGATTGTAACTAGCTTTTGAATTCTTTCGTTGGAGGGGTTTAGTCAGGATTTCAGTACCTTTTAACGTGGTACGGTGATAAAAAATAAAGTATAGACTGTTAACTATCAAAACAAAAAGAGGCAGCTACTAGAGACCAAAAAATATTAGAAATCAAATACTATTTAAACTCATGTATTGTGAGATTCTTTCATAGTGAAACAAAATAGATAGGTTCGAAGATATAAAGCTAAACTCGATATAGAGACGTGAGTTCATTTGTTTTATTTCGCACCACCATTGATCATTTCAAGTCGCGTTTGGCACGGCGACACACGCAAGTCGTCTAGCGCGCAGTATTAGACTGCCTGTCATTTTCCACCGTCTCTATTTTACAAACTTGTTAAACGCACTACAGCAAAACCAGTTCGTGGTGGTTACCGAATTTCTAATAAATTCTCCTTTCTTTTCCAATTTCGGAGCTGTTTAAGCATCCCGCCGTCACCATTCCCGTTCCTCGCGCTAAACCGATTCGCAATGACAGGGGCGTTTTATGACGGGGCCATAGCGAGCAGCCCGGCACTTTCACCTCATTCCCAGTATTTCCCGGTTTAGCACCGCGCCCGTCCGTCTCGAGTTTTACGACTGATGCCGTCGTGAGCCGCTCGCAGTAAAATTTCAATATCCGCCGAAATATGGTATTTCATTTCGCGTGCTTAGTGATATAGCCGAAATGAAACATAAAAGTGTATTAGATTTTTTCTAATCGACCCCTGCGGAGGATGCCGCAGATGTTCTGCGGGAGTCGAATGAAACAGATGACTTATGGGTAACGCTTTGTGTGGCTAAGCGACACGGTAGCCTGCGGATACCGTTGGTGTTATACATCGCGCGTTGATTTAAGATCGCTCGGCCAAACTAGAGGGGGTTAATCGGCGCATTGAGAGCAACACGGGGAGGTTAAGTGCGACTGATCTACGAATGACGTATCGACATCTACTCCCCTCGCTCCTTCGATATCATATAGACCTAAAATTACTACTGTGCATACCCCTCCTATTTTTGGTGAGCGAACGTAGCTTTCCGCGAGACCTACTCTCTAACGTAACTAGCTAAACTCGTCGACAAGCTCGACGTCGAGGTGTCAAATTTTCCATACATTATGACAGCTGCTTTTGATACCACGACGTCGAGCTCTTTGACGAGTTTAGTATGCAGCAGTAAATTGAATAGTCACAATACTCCAATACACATAGAGGACTCATGACTATACTTTGATGATCCTCTTATGATTCTTAATCAGCTAAGGTAACATATTGATTCGTAGTGCGAAACAAAACCCACATGGATTTTTTTACTACATAATTTTATACATCTATCACGCATGCATTGCCTATAGGTTGACGAAGTAAGGCGTAGTACCTCCTACACTCTCGTATTCGTCTTACATCGCTCAACTTCACGGTTAGTGTAGAGGAGGCATAATGAGTAAGATACTTACACGTCAAATTATTTTTCCGACACCAGTTGGTCACGTTAAAGTTAACGTTTTCAATGACGGATGAAATGAGTTGATTTCAGTTTCCAGATTGTCGTAAGATTCTTCCCGAATCATGTTGGCGACTAGTGTTAGTGAACCGTCTATCGGAACAATTGGGTGAGAAACTGTGTCTATAACATTTTTGAACATTGACATTAATCTACTACTTATCCCTGACATTTTTTATTAATCTTTGCCACCGCTTTCCATCGAGAAGACATATTTTAGTTCGCATGAATACTCTTTGAACTACATATGACCAAAACACATACACATACATATAATCACGCCTGTATTTCGAAATGGGATTGGCCGAGTGTACGAAATGTTACATAGTCAAAACCATCACTATTGCACGTTCCGCAGCCACTTCGAGTATATTTTTAGGTTCTGAGTTAATAGGTAAAATAGTGACAGAACTTATTTATCCTGTGTTACCTCTTATGACATCGAAGAAATGGAGAGGTGTAATTCTAACCCCGACACTTCACGCTCAAATAATTTCTCTATTTTTTTTTATTTATTTGTCTATTTTTTTAACACTACCCTCAATTTTTTCCCGTGAATGTCTTAAAGAAATAGAAAATATCAAATAGGTTAATCTTTAATCTTCATTTGTAAAAAAAATATCTAACTTCAAACCTAACTTTGATAAAAGTGGCTCTAAACCTGAAATACTCCAGGATTTACCTGCAAAATGTTTCGAGTGATCCACCTATCCCCTTTCCTAGTCGTATCAACAAAGAAATTGGCTGAATAATTAATAATTGAACAAGTAGTGAATAAATATTTTAAGTGATTCAACACCGGCAGACGACGTAAATATGAAGAAGTCAGTTAATAAGATTGCCTTTTACTATTGAAAGATCCTATATTTATCTGTGTATTTTTGTGTAACTGATAACTGTTACTGTTCATAACGACATCAAAATAATTTTATTTTCATAAATGATTCAACCATTTGCTTGATCCTATAACAGAAGAACATACTCATAAAACAACACTCACCAAGAATTTTATTGATCAGCATTAATAAGTGGAATAAACCAAGTAGTTTTTTGTCTTGGACATAAACTATTGTGTTCTTTATTATTTCCAGAACAGTCAAAACGACAGCTACAAACCGAAGTATAAATGTACAGTATGATGCAAAATTGGAGCGGTTCCGGCTGCGAGGCCAGAGATTCTTCGAAGGCCGACTGCTGAAGATCACGACTGCTATAATTCTTTCACCATGGTGTATGTGGTGGCAGGTTTGCAAGCAACTATTTTAATGATTCTCGTCGACTGACGTAGCCTCTAGTTCAGCATTTCCCATACTATGGCCACATAACAACTACGTACAGACATCTATCAAGTGTATGCCAATTATGGCATATGCACGCACATAACATTGTGGTAGTGGCACCGGCTCAGACATTTGAACGAGGGTTTCGAGTCCAGTAAATTTTGGAGAATAAATCACTGCTCTATGGTAAACTTCGATACGTGAAAACGTTTCGATGGAGCTTACGTCAGTATCCTAATTAGCTACTACGTTCAATATCGCAGAACTAGTAGCAGTGAATAATGGCAGCAATCTATTTGACACTCGAGACGTATTTTACTAGTACTTACTTGAATACAGATCTACTACTACTTGGTTTGTTCAATTACAGGTGTTAGTCCAAGTGACAATAGTGTACCAGTACATTGTCCACCTCCTGTTAGCGTATTACCTTGATGACCCGTGCTTGTACTTGGATACCACGTTCTGTGACCTGATCTTCTTTGCCGATACCTTCGTGAGCATCTTGCATGCTTTCTGGACCTTGGTCCGCGTCCACGTGAGGGTCTACAGAAGAAACCTCTTCTTCATAGTTTATGATGTTATCAGCATGTTTCCGTTCATTTGGATATGTAAGTGTTTTGCTTTTTGTTACTAATTTGATTTCTTGTTTACTACTTTAGTCTTAGCTGAGGAATATTGACAACTTTTACAATCAAATAAACGGATAGATTTCGTCTTTTACTAAGACACTTAGACTAAGGCTCGATTTATTAAGCAAACGAGAGTATAATTTAGACTTGGTATATGTCACTCTTGCCCGTATTTTTATTTCCGATTGATTTGAAGTGCCTTGACTAATTATGAAGATCAGTTCGATCAGAGTATATTCGTTGAGTTTAATCACTAGACGTAAAATTTTAATCTCACGACGATTTGATGTAAAATGATGAAATGCGTTTAATTAAGCCTTTAAATAGGTCGATGCTATCTATGTTTTCATTACGAACCAGTTTTCTTTCAGAATTTGATCCAGCTTTGTTTTTAATTTGAGCTGTTTTAAAATGTTTGACTAACAAATAATGGTTGGTGTATTTATACATTTCAGTTAGTAATTATCCAAAGCTGAAGTACCTGGTTCTAATCGGACGTTTGCTATGCATTGGCCGAATCTACAGACTTATTCTATTTTACGGTTACATTAATGACTTCGTAAGTTAAACATTATCATTATGGTCAGTTGAAATTAAACACCTATTTTACTTCTAAAAATTAATTGCACCATTGCAGATGCACAAGTCTCGACGTTTGTTGCTAGTGGTGGAACATTTTTCAGTGTCCATGTTAGTTTTACACGCCAGTACGTGTCTGTGGCACCACATCCATAAAGACATGTATGATTCATCTAAGAACTACAATCTAGGATACCCAGAGCATATTGGGGCTGAGAAGTTACGATTTGACAAGTATGTTGATTTAATTAACGCGCCATGTGAATGTTGTATAAAATGTTGTGTAGAAATGAAGAAGAAGGAAACAAGAAGCCTGTAGCTACTAAGACTCCCTCATGAGTATCTGTGAATACCCTGTAAAATTTGGTCATGCTTAGTACATACATTGAGATGACAGCTAATTGAATGTATATGTTTAGAAGGTCTTGACAAAAGCCTTATATCTTTTTCAATTGAAAAAAAAAACTTTTCTAACTCTGTTGCAGTTACCTGGCATGTTGGTATTACTGCGCCTGTCGCCTTTTTAATGTTATTTTCGGAGACGTCTTTCCTATAGTGAGTATACTTATAGTTTATAGGTCAGTTAACTAAAAGCTGGCGCGTTCACAGTACTCACACTTGTGTGATTTCGCTAAACAGTATGTTTAAAATTAACAATTTTGATCAAATCGGGCAGACTTTTCATGATACGTATGCACGCCGCGTTATAATTCACAAATACTACACAAACCCAATGCGTACGTCTGTTTTACGTGCCAGCTTTAATTAACTGACCAGTACGTATAACATAATATCTAAAAATGTGGTGAGGAGGGATTGCGAAGTAAGTTGTCGTATAAATAGGGAGGGTAGGGTGACAAGGGGGGGGGGGTTCAAAAGATGCTGCTGTCTAATTAATCTTAATCTTACTTACAGAATGAGCTATAACAATTTTCGTAATCTTAACCTGTTGATCCAACCACTTATTTCGCCTTAGAATGAAATCCCAATAGACCCCAACTAAAGGACGAGGTGGAATATTTTATATTCTGCGTTTGTTATAGTAATAAAACGAAATTACCTAAATCATTATAAAAAAATAAGTACGGAAACATTTATTTGCAAATATAGTATTGCATACACTCGTAAAATGTAAATATAACATTTTATTGATGTTTTAACGTCAGTTTTATCCTCACAATGCCCAGCATTACGATATAAAATTAAATCGCCTGTTTGTACGACAGTTGGATTGACGTTTAACTGATTTATGTCGTAATAAATATTTTTAAATTATATCTAGCCTGGGTCGGTATCCTACTGTTGCTGATAAATATAAATTTACTTAAATATCAGGAGATAATTCACACCAATTGATCAAGTTCCAAACTACGCAAACCCTGTTCTAGGCTCGACAACAAACATTTGAGTTCTCACACAAAATATCTGCCGGGAATCGAACCAGAGACCTCAAGCTTCGAATTCGCACACGAAGCGAGTCACGAAATCTAGTTACGAAAAATGCGTGCCGTTCGCCACGTTAATGGAAACCCGAGTTTTAAATACTTTTAAATACTTTTTTTCTAGACTTATTTAAATAAGTCTGTCTAAGTAATTTAAGTAACTACTGATGATGTATAAATAAGTGCGAGGAATATTGTTGAAATACGTATCGGCGTAATAACGTACAATATTTACCTTTTGATGAAGTAATTTTAGAGAAAAAAATAATAGTAATAAAATGTTATCGAAAAAGTTGCTAAATTGGCAACACTCTGTGAAACTGAGTTTTGTTTCGTTTGAGTATCATCATAGGCGAGCTACAGTTACTGGTTTTTAATTGTAATTAATTAATTATTAAACAGTTTGGTCACTTTTGAGTAGCTCTATGTAAGAAAGGCGTAAGGGTTTCTAACCATTAGGCTATCCCTGATGTTTCAGTACAAGATGGAAATGTGGCTGACATCTGTGATCATGATTGTGGGGTGTGTGTTCCTCCGATTCCAATTCATCGGGACGTTGACCTGGGACCTCATCGTTGAGAACACAAGGCGCCTGGTTTTTGTGGACGAAGTAAGTGAAGCGATATTACATCATAAGTTAGAAAAGTTTAATATAAGCTGGTATGAGAAAACTTGGATATAAAAAACTGTAATGAGTATGCCGTTATTTGTTCTTCCTCTTCTTGATTCAGTACGATATAAACCGCTCAAATCATTACATTTTTGATATTTGCTTTAGACTGTGATCCGTGATGATCGTGATGATGAATGTTTTGTACCTATACTTCACTTGTTGCAAAAGGGCCTTTCCTAAAAAAACCAGTTCATTTCGTTTCTTTAATTTTCATTTCATTTCATTTCTGTAGTCCTTCATATAGGAGACGCGTGCTACTCTCTGTTCGCGCGACTATTCATGCTCGATAAAACCACCGCGGCCCCAAGATGAAAAGCTACGGTATAGCTCGAGACAACTCGAGTTTTTTCGAAAAACCGGCCAAGTGCGAGTCGGACTCGCGCACGAAGGGTTCCGTACCAAAAAAAGGAAAAAAAAACACGTTTTTTTTTGTATGCGAGCCCCCTTTAATTATTAGTATTATTTTGATTTTAGTATACTCATCATTATTATCGTCTCTGAAAATTTCAATTGCCTAGCTCTTACCGTTCCTGAGATACAGCCTAGTGACAGACGGACAGACAGACAGACAGACAGGCAGCGAAGTCTCAGTAATAGAGCCCCGTTTTCACCCTTTCGATCGATCGAACTGTACTGATTTCTCTTTCATAAAAGTTTTTTTTTAGTACCACCACATGTTGAACTACTTGAAAGCGTGCGAGGCGCCGGCGCAGCTCCTCAGCCTGGCGGAGAACTACAAGTTGCAGCTCTGGCGCATGAAGAACGGCGTCTTGACGTCAAAGCACCTCCAGAAACTGCCTCTGACTTTGCAAATGGAACTCATTTTCGACATAAACGTGGCTCATTTCCATAACACTCTGCTCTTCAGAGATGCAAGTAAATAACTTTCTCTTTCAAGTTTAAAAGTAGCGTTTAGTGTGCTCTGCCTACCCTATTTGGGAACATACACTATAATTATAATGTTTTGAACTTTTGTGATTATCACTCGTGGTTATTGCTACGCAGTACTTATTCACCTATTAATTTTGAGTGAGTGATCACGGTCGCTGTAACGCGGCCGAAACTTCGAGGTAAAATAAACGTTAAAACGTGAAAAAGTCCCGCGTAGCAATAAATATAGGAGCAAGTGTTTGTATATTTTGTAAAACATACATACATACATACATACATATTCTCACGCCCATATTCCCATGAGGGGTAGGCAGAGCACATGAATTCAAAAATCCAGTGCCACGTTTAGCAAATTCATGGTAACCAGATAGTTAAACGTGATATTGTGGTGACAGGTTGCTAGCCTATCGCCCACAATACACTAACCCTTTCCCAGAGTCGACTCTTGCGACACCCACGGGAAGAAAGGGGGAGATGCTATTCTAACCCGGCACCACACGGGTATTTTGTAAAAAAAAACACAAAAACAGTTTTAAAGACTCGCGTGAGGTAAACGTCCCTGTGCTCGACACTGACCCAATACTTGGCACTTAGAACGTTATGTCTAGACCCCGCTATCGGAGGTGCAAAACGGTAGCTGTCAATTTCGTCCCATTACTAGGGAAGGGTAAAAATTTTTTTGAATGTCGATAAGTAATTATAATGACAGTCTAATGACATTTAATTTCTATTGTATAAAATATTATTAGACGAATACTCGTAAACACAGCTAAATAATCGTAGAATTGTTGTAAGATGACATGGACTAGGTATCTATTGACGTAAAAATAAATTATTATCAGTATAAGACTAAGTGGACAGTATTAACCTGTACTGAAAAGTTTTATCTCAAGAGCATTCATGCACTATCCTGCAACTTGAAACATAAGAAAAGTAAGATTTTTATTGTACTAATAACGATTTATATTTTTAATGGTAATGATTATCATAGATCCCAAAAAAACATTAAATTGTATGCAAATAAATGGTACTTGTACATAAAAAAATGTATTGAAAAATCGAGTATCGATATCGACATCACAAAATGTGATTTGATTACCCGTCCCTAAAAATTTGACAGCTACCATTTTGCACCTCCGATAGCGGGGTCTAGTTATGTCATAGTAAGACAGGTGACAGATGGGTGTCATCTTCTGGGCGTTGAGGCGTCGAGCATTGGTACCTTTCCTGCCAGTCTTACCAAACAGTTCAACCATCTTTAAAGTGGAACCGTTCCTGCGTCAAATCTCGTTGGTGATGCGGCACGAGATATACCTGGAGGGGCAGCACATCTGGAGCCAGGGCGTGGTGAAGAACGGCATGATCTGCGTGAAGCGGGGGGTCATCGAGATGCTCTCGGACGAGGATAACGAGAGCCCGGTCATCGCTTTCAAGGAAGGAACTGTTAGTAAAGTCATTCGGAGGTTAAAATAGTTGAACAGTTTATAATCTTACCATCAATCATCATTTCAGCACTGCATTGACAACTAAGGGCTTACTTCCAAAAGCTAGCTTTGAGCTTTCATAGTCCCCGTAGTCTGTATTAGTACCATTGCAGAGGCAGCTCTACGTCTATGTTTCACATTGCAAAACTGTTTATACTGTGTATTAGAAAAAGTGTTTTTTTTTGCTTAGAATTTCAAGCCTTATTTATTTTCCTGGTTTTTTCTGAAGATGTCGTAAGAGGCGATTAAATAAATAGGTTAAGGTAGATATGTTTAGGTAACAGGCTAGCAACCTGTCACTATAGTACGTTTTAATGTAAAAATATGCTAGAAATGGCAACGAAACGCGAAATAATCATGGTTTTCACTATGTAGCGTTATGTATGCTCTGCCTATCCCATTTGGTAAAACGCAACTTAATACAGTCAACCATAATTTTCAATTACCTATTGTTTTTTTCAGGATGCATAATACGTTCGTTTGGCCCTCCTAGTCTATTAAAATCATAATGTATGTTATAATTAAAATTAATTAAGTATTAATTTCACTATGGATGTCCATTTTACCACATATCTCAACAAAATGCCATTCAAAATTGATCAGCCCTTGAAACTGAACGAACTTTATGTGAAACATTTCCATTGGGATACACAGAATTACAAATTGTAAATTTGTATGAAAGTATCGCTCGATCCGCCTCCAACCATTAGTACATCTCCCGTGGGATTACAAAATGTTAAAAATAATACACATTTTGAGTCTGCTTTTTGTTAACGGCGAAAAATTACGAAACGGCACTTTTATTTGCCGTTGATAGATTGGCTGCTAACCCAGAGGGAGCTTTTGTAAATGAAAAGTATTTTAGCGCTGTAAATGCGGATGTTTCCATTTTTTTCTGCCGGTTTTTAACTACATGATGAAATAAAACGTTTCTACTTTATTTTACAAATTTCACAAACACTAATTTGACCAATACAAACAACACAATCAACGTTTTATTGCTCTTGAAATCATCAACAATGTTTGCACCCTGAATACAAGTGGTTTGTCAAGTTACATTACAAGAAAAAGTATGATCATCGTAATTAACCAAATTTGAAAATCGGTACAAAATTTAATTAATAAATAAATAAATACACTGGACAATTTTTTACACCAATCACCTAGTCCCAAAGTAGGCAATTTAATGCCTGTGTTATGGGTACTAGACAACGGATAAACTTACTTATATATAGATAAACATCCAAGACTCGAAAGCAAACATTCATAATTCATCATACAAACATCTGCCACGACCGGGGATCGAACCCGGGACCCTAAGCTTCACAGTCAGGTTCTCTAACCGCTGGGCTATCCGGCCGTCAAAAAAATTAATCGTTTACTTTCGATAGTATGACCTGTAAGGCCGGCCACATACATACGGAATTTTTCCGTTCGGAATCTCGAATCGGACTGTCCGAACGCAGTCAATCCATACAAAATCAATGGACCGCCACACACATTCGGAAAAATTCCGTTCGGAATTCCGAATGTGTGTGGCGGTTCATAGATTTTGTATGGATTGACTGCGTCCGATTTTCCGATTCGGGATTCCGAAGGGAAAAATTCCGAATGTATGTGGCCGGCCTAAATCCGTTGTGTAAGTATTTAAGTTTAACTTCTATGCCACTAGATGGCACTGTCCCGTACATGTATAAATCTTGAATGGCGCTATCGTTTGTCTGCCTCGGATACATTTTTTTAAAGAACGGGAATAAATAGTTAAAGCTATCAAAGAGTTTGTTCCTCCTTCCTTTCCCTTCTCGTGACCGAGGTACTCACGTATACCCCTAGTAATGGTACAGAAGAGCGAGCATATGTTACACTGATGAAATCATAGGTAAGTTAAGTACGTTCATGGAGTTTTCTCTTTGCCAGGTGCTGGGCGAGCTGAGCGTGTTCTACTCGATCCCGGCCAAAGTTAGTGTCACAGCTGCGACCTACGTCGAGTTGCAGGCAAGTCAATAGATCGCAAACTAATATAGGAAGTCTCGAGAAACATACGTAAAGTTTTCGGGTTAAAGGTAATATTACATTATTTAGTTGTAGTTAGTTGGCGTTGTAACAATAAGCTCAGCCATCAGAAGTTAGCGGTGTCTCCGACCGGTCAACCGTTCTCACATTCTGAGCTTTGTCGTTTATTGCCTTGGTTTTTTTTAAAAAAAAAGCAAATAATATTTGAATAAATTGCATAAACTAACGTCAGCTACAATATTAAACAATCGAACTGGCATTTCCATCCCATCCCATTTCTTCCATGGGTGTTGTAAGCGGCGACCAAGGAAATAGGTTAAGGTATATTTTAGGCGAGATGCTAGCAACCTGTCACTATAGTATACCTCTAACTTAAAACTTAAAAAAATATATGCTAGAAGTGGCTGCGAAGCGTGAAATAGTTATATTTAATCATGGTCTTGTCTATGTCACGTTTCGTGGGCTCTGCCTACCCCATTTGGGAACGTAGGCGTGATTGTATGTACTCGTAGGTACGTATTTTAATTCGTTGTATTATTATTATGGAGTCCTGTTTGTAATATTGCCGATATCGGCCGGTCCGCCGTTTATCTAGTTATTCTGATCAGATTGTTATTGGATTGTCAGTGGACGCCTAGTTATGCTAATTGTGGAGTGGGTTTAGCTGTTTCACTATCGAATATTAGTTAATTTAGTCTATTTATGTTATTATGGAAAGTAGCCGATACCATTTGTGTTCACCGAGAGTGGGAAACGAATGCTAGCCTAAAATCGCACGTAGTAAGAATATGCAGTGTGTATGTCAATTTCTCGTCCTTGAGATTAGGTTAGTAAATTAAATTTTAATTTAGCGCCATACACAGAGATGTTAGTTGAACTGCTCAGTCGATTAACGTCGTTACTCTTAAAATTGTAAATTTATAACAAGTTTTTGAACTAACAAAACTCGTTGTGAGTTGCAGAAGCCAAATTTTAGGTGAGTATTTTAATTGATAAAAATTTTAGAGCTATATCTATTTACCATCGTAATTTCAGTCCGACAGTTATAATTTTAATAACAGTATTGCCAGTATTGAAGTCAAAAATCCTTATAAAAAGAAAAAAAGAGAAAAGTATTATGTTTTCACGCAACAAGTGTACCAAAGTCAAAGTTTCAATAATAAGTTTCGGACAATCTTCCAGACAACCAACGTGATAAGGTTGTGGGACATATTATTGAGAAGTTCATATGGATACTTATTTTTTCTTAACTGTACCTACCCAATACTGAATCCTTTTTAAAGAACATTCCTTTGAGTACCTACTCCGAGTTAATTTAAATCAAATGCTGTGAAAGTACCATAATTTTATTATGAATAATAAACATAAAAAGGTACCTACATTAGCGCATTTTGTGATGAATATTTAAATTGCCTCATATATTTCACGCGGACTTCTCCCCGCGTAAAATAAAAACAAAATGGCCGAAACTGTAATATCTCAGCTGTCCACCGCGTGGTGACAACGAATGGCGTTTTGCGCTTGCTAATGATTGCCAATTTAATTCTCTGGAGGTTTAATCATTATATTTTGACGACCTTGTATTTCTGAAAAATGACTTGATGTAAAAATACGGAAAAAAACACCATGAAATTGAAAAATTATACAAAAAGTGTTTTGTTAGCTGAACGTAAATGTTTTTTGGGTAGTATATTTCAGTAATTTATCTTATTGAAGTACTGTCTTGTTCCAAATCAAATTGAAAAATGTGATAAACTTTTGAAAATTTGTAGGTATGTCAGTACTACTGAATTATACCTAGGTACTTTCAAACCATGAACCAAGTGCAGTGTTTGAAATCGTCACTCTTTGGCATTTCTAGGCTGTGTTGGCCTCAGATTTGTAAAATGTGATAAGATGATTTCTGATGAAGGTATTTTCTTTAAGGTATTACAACGCACAGACTTCATGCGGGCTATGATCGAGCAGTCGTCAGTTCTGCATCAAGTACGGGAGAAACTGGAAGGAAGGATCCGTAGTGGGAAGAAAAAACAGGTGACGATCGCTCATTCTTAATTCACTTTCTTTTTAACCGACTTCAAAAAAGGAGGTATTCAATTCGGCTGTATTTTTATTTTATTTTTATTTTTTATTTTTTTTTATGTATGTTACCTCAGAACTTCTAAACGGGTGGACCGATTTCGATGGTTCTTTTTGTGTTCGATAGCAAATGGCTTCCCATTGGTCCCATTTTAATTTCATCAAGATCTAACTAGTAGTTTTTGAATTATCCTTAAAATAAAAAAAATAATCAACGGGCATCGGGAATCTTAATCCGAACTTACATTTGTACATACTTACATACCTACATACAATCACGCCTGTATTCTTAAATGGGGTAGGCAGAGCACACAAAACGCTACACAGACAAAACCATGTCTATGTCACGCTTCGTGGCCACTTCTAGCACATTTTTTGTAGGTTTTGAGTTAGCAGGTATAATAGTGACGGGTTGCTAGCCTCATAGCCTGTCGCCTAAAATTTACTTTAACCTATGTCCTTAGTCACCTTTTGCGACATCCACGGAAGAAATGGAGAGTATTTTTATGTGTATTCGCTGATTACTCGAAGACGCCTGGACCGATTTGGAAAATTCTTTTTTTGTCTGAAAGGGTATAGTTTCCAGGGAGTCAGATTGTCAGCATATCTTGACCTGATGATGGGATATGAGGGAAATCGAGGGCAACCCTCAAATTTTATAGGCACAGGTAGTGTTTTTAGTACATTTTTCAAAGCTACACCAGTATTTACGTTTGGCAGTAAAAAAAAGGATTGAGCGGATGATGAAAGGTCAACTCCTTAATTTTTAGGAGTTAAAGGATATTTTTTTCAATACTGAATGCACCTATTGCACCTCCAGACTGGAAATTATAGTTTCAGTAATTAGCCAAGCCTGCTGCTTCTCAAGTGTTGCATTTCTGCTAATGCTCGTTCATCGTGGGGTTTACTTAACAGTTTAGAGGGTTCTAAATCAGATAGAGCTATTCCTTCTAAAGCCTTGAATCTGCTGAGAGCTACGTATACCTACTTGATCTTTAGTAAATATGTACATAAACAGAAGTTTCCTTTAAGGATATAGCTAACTTGAAGTCGGTTTTTTTTTGTTTAAAATTATTTTAGAAAGTAGGTGTATGTCTGATGTCTGATGCAGTGCTCTGTTAAGGAACTGGTCTATATGTATACAGTCCATGGCGCTTAACTCGGCAAGATTTTAAATAGTGGGGTAAGGTCACTCACCAAAACTTACCCCGACTACTCCAAAACTGCGAAGTTAAATAACGGGGACTTATTGTTAGTTAGCTGCCTTACTCTATTGCAGGGCGTAAAATAGCGTCACACGATCTTAATTTGGTCTTATCCATGCAATTTTGCAGCCCAGTGTACTACTATACTACGGCACTAACTAGTAGAAATAATAATTTACTTTTTGAGAACAAATGGACTTCGTACTGGATACAAAGGAGAATTCTCACTACAAACTACATTCTCCGCGAAATTGATGAAAACTTACCATAATACCATTGCAGTTGTTGACTATTCCAATTCCTCTCCAGAAAGCTATAGAAGAATACGATAAAGCCGATTCGAGACTAATTAGGACCCGATATCGACCGATGAAGGTGCTTAAAAACCGCTTAGCCGGAATAAAGGAGGAGGATCCCACGTTTGTAGACGACTCTCATTTGTATTACAAAGGTATTGCCGGATTGGTCTGCTTAGCTCGTTATGTTAGCATTTTCTTTTTGTCTGTTTGACTGAAGAAATTGTCCATTAATGACAGGAGAAAGCAATGTTTATAATGGAATTCGTAACGGATCGTTACAGTTCATACCTTGTCTAAGATTCGACTACCTTTACCTGATGAACAGCATTTTATATTAAATTGTAGTAAAAGCTGGACTCCTTTGTTGAAATGGTGAAATATTTTTTTTTACACATATGCATAATATATTATGGAAAGATTTTCTTAATCAATACATTTGCAATACAATTATGCTAACATTGTATGTCCACTTTGCCATCAAACACGATCAGTTTTTGCATAACGATTGGTCAAATCGTTGTCAGTTTGGAAGCAATTCGACCAATCACAACGCTTGAAAGGTACAGTGCGTTTTGAAAAAAAGAAGGAACCGGACATTTACAAAGCGACTTAATGCATGCGATATTTTGTTTTTAGATGAAAACAATGTCCGTCAACCGAAGTTTACTGAAGATTTCTTAGAGTTGTATGAAATGTCTCCAAAAGTGACAACTGTAGACGCTCCAAGGATATGCATAAGATCGAATTTCCCGTGGATTTTGGAACCAGACACAGACTTTGTAAGTGCGTTGTGAACTAACATTGTTGAACCTTAAGAAAACATACTCCACACGGTTACCAACAAGAGTTACTGCATTTTTCTCCAGTCGATTTTCAAATTTTATCATGACACAGCGTCTTTTACGAGTAGGTACTTCCTTTGTGTAATTTGTAGATTTTGAAGGCCTTTTTCTAAAGTGTAGAACTTTGTGCATGGAAAAATTTCTTAAGATCGTAGAGTTAATGGTAAAAAGTAACGTGATACGGTGTACCAAGATCGTCAGTTCAAACCTATCTCTTAACCTTTTTGTGCATTGCCATGTTATGTTGACAAGAATATGTTTCATAAATACAATATTTATAAAATAATCAAATTAGCTTTTATGCATGTTCCAGACGTATATGTTTCAAATAGCTCACTTCATCATAATTCTGTACGTGTGCATCATGGCGCCTAACAGCGCCATCATCAGGATCGCGCAGACTGACGTGGAGAGGGTGTTGAACGTCGTCATCGTCACTGGTTTACTTCTGAACATCTACCTGCAACTCACTACTGCCATTTTTCATAAGGTTAGCACAACGATTAGAAATGAAGAAAGTAACTCTACATTTCTGCATTTTGACGTACTTACATGGGTTAAATGTGTTCCGAAAATGGATAGTTTTGTAGCGACCTTTAGCGTCACCTGTCGTCGAGTAGTAGAACTTCTTCCATCAACGTCATCTACGTCATCACCATCAGCAAACAACTTCTAGCTTTCTCTCTGTAGACTTCGGTCCCCAGGCATAACATCTGCCTGGAGAGATCTCACTGTTGGAGTCTTTCCCAACGGTTGCTACAGGATAGCGATAAGTTAATTTTATACAGCCGGAATCGCGAAATAAATTTAAACTACATTTTATACATATTACATTATATCGACGACCTGATAACCAAGTTCTTTCAAAATTTTGCTATTGTGGTCGGAGTCCCGGTTTGTGTTTAGATAAGTTAGCAAAAATACATACCTACCTATAGAATACATACCTAGCTATAGATATTTTCCGCAAATTAACAGTGTAGAATAATTCTTGCTAAGCTATGTCTTTCTCCAATTTCTCCCCTTGTCTTGTCCAAAGAACGTCGTCAAAGCCACGGTGAAGGAAATAGCAGAGGTGAAAATGTCATCATTTGGCTTCTACCTGGACATTCTATCAGTTTTCCCCGTCTATATTTTTACGGACACTCTGGACCCTTACGGAGAATCGGCGGCTGGTCAACTGGCAGGCCTGTTTCCCATTCTTCAAGTGTGGCATATTTGGGACTACATAGATCAGTGGGAGAAAAACTTCAAGAGCAACGTCAAGGTAATCAGTTGTTATCTCTAAGTTAATTTATGCTCAAACGGTTGCTATGGTGTTTGACAATATCTTGTTTCTAATTAAGTACATAATAATAATAATAACCCATGACGAGAACCTCGTGAAGGCCGAGAAGGACAAACTCAGCAAGTACCTTGACTTGGCTCACGAGGTGACCGACATGTGGGATGTGGATTCGACGATCATTGTACCGATAGTCGTCACAGCAAACGGTCTCATAGCGAAGAGTCTCGACCACCATCTTAGGAGACTCTCGCTAGACGGTTGGCTCAAGGGTCTGATACAGAAGGCGGTACTCCTTGACACGGCGCGTATCGTCAGGAGGTTCCTCAGTCTGCAGCCCTAACCGCCGGTAGCTTGGGCCTTGCCCCGCTGCCGACGCCGATCTAGATTAGGTTTTTTATACTGTGTTTATTTTTTGTAAGTGCATTTTGTATTTTTCTTTTTATAATCATATTGTAAAAAACCTAGTCTAAGAGAATAAATGGATATGTGAATAATAATCCAATTTTTCGAGTGATTCTACTGTTTTCCAATATTTTTCATAATATTAGCTGCGAGGTCCTTTAAAGATTGTTATGTAATACATTAATAGCTTAACCGATATACCTTTTAATCATTGTTTGATCGTGTTTTACATTTCCAGGCTTTGTGTGCTGCAAAATATTTTCTAATTTTCTCAATATTCTCGTATTGGTCTGGTTGCTTTCTGTACTTGATTTCGTGTCCAAGAAAACTATGTCGAGAGGTAAAAAAATAATTAAATTCATGTTTGGAACAAATCTGTCGCTTGTAACGCTTGTTTTTTATTGACGGTGCTTATATTGACCCCTCAATCAGATAATGTTCTTATACCTAATTAAAAATAATAATGTGTTGTGGTGATTTCAGAACTCTTGGATGAAACATCTAATCTTCTGGGAGACGAAAATTTTCCTCACTAACAACGCTAAACATGAGAAACCGATGACCGTTTCATTGTTGTTTGGAACATCAGCGTTCACTCTGACCGGTACTCCCGACGTATCTCCCGGTGTCAGAGACATATTTTTTGTACGTATTTTACTAAATTTAAGTATTTTTACTCATAAAATGCTGTTATAGTTTAAGGTCGTAAAATGTTAAAATTACTAAGCCTAGGACCTAGGGCCCGTCAGTAAATCTTTATAAAAACTATTGGAATGTATTGTGAAATGTTTACATTGTTGAGACAATAAGAGCGAGTAGGTACATACAAACATATTTTTGGCACTTTGGCATTGCAGATATCTTTGTCTCTGACGGTACGAATTGCGCCAATTGTCTTTTACAAGCAAATTAAGCACTTACCCATCATTTTAAACCTCCCACAGGTCGTGGTGATATTTGTCATCGGGTCTTACCTAAGTTGTTTCTACATAGCAAAAGTCTGCAGCCTGTTCATGCTTTCCACTCGACGAAGACTAAGATTCAAGGTTACTTTCTCATATCTTCTGCGAGTATTGATAAGAAAGTGTGTGAAATAAAACCAATTTCCTGTTCAACAGGAATCGATGCGGGAACTTTTTTATTTCCTATCGGTTAATCATGTTAGCGGGAAAATCAAGGCTCGAGTGAAAAAGTTTTTCTGCGTTCAGTGGTGAGCGGTTTTTCCTTGAAATTAGTATTTTGAAGTTTTGCTTCGAGTGTTAGGCAGTTGTTGATTTTACAAGGAATGGCCATTATCTGAATAAAAATGTATGGCGAAGGCCCTTTAACTTTGGCGTTGTGTCGCACTAACTTATAAAACAGTACGTAGAATCGAAAAGGTAGTGAAATAGACTAGATACCATTATTATACAATATATTTCTTCCGTGGACGTCGTAAGAAGCAACTAAGGAAATAGATGAAGGTATATTTTAGGCGACTGACTTAAAAAAATATGCTGATATTGGCTACGGAACGGTGAAATGGTCACAGTTTTTTTGTGTAGCGTTGCGTATAGTGCCTATCCCAATTGGAATTACAGTCATGATGTATGTGTGTATTATGTTTTCAACTCATAATTAACCTAAATATCTATCTATATCTATCATAATCCAAATGGAAGTTTAGTACCTAAGTAATTTTAATATTTTTTTTGTGTGTTTTATTTTTACAGGTATTACAACAACGCAGTGTCAGTGGAGGAATTATTTAGGGACATGTCCACCAACATTCGGCAAGAAGTGCTGTCCATCGTGACGGTAGAGACGCTTTTAAATTGTCCGCTGTTTCAGGTGCTCTATTTCTCATTTTATTAATTATTCCCTTAGCTTAAAAATATTCTAATGAACATGAATTTTTATGAGAGTACTTCCCAAGTTTATGTTTAAGAGAATATTAATGTCATCCGTCATTTGTCATGTCCGTGTTTGATGAGTAATATTGAAACAACTACATTTCCTGTTAGTGTCACATTCAGAGCAGTCGACTTCTGACTCATAGATGGCATTAGTATCGCAACGACACGACCGTTGTCTGTAGTGGCTGCTTGTCAAGTTTCAAGTTGCATCTTGCGACATTTTTTGTGCTTTAGTTCCACAAAAAACTGCATGACGTGTGTGTTTGTCGTAGGAATGCAGCCGCGACTTCTTACAAACAGTGGCGGCTAACACTCGGAGCATAGTGTTGCCCGGCGACGAGGTCGTGCAACACGCGGCTGACATCGGACGCGACATGTATATCATTGAGAGGGTTAGTTGTTCTGATAGATTGTACTGCCAGTAAATTTCATCGTGGTTTTAAAGCCTTGGTAAACTCTGAACAGATACTTTTTTACATTTAAGCACTAATGTAAACAATTAGTGAAGCGAGAGAAGTATGTCAGAATAGAAGCGATTGGCGCTCTGTTGTCTCTGCCTACCCCGCAGGGAATAAGGCGTGACGGTTATGTATGTATGTATGTATGTAAACAATTCTCTTCAGATCAACGATACCTCGGTTATCGTAAGAAAAACTTTTAACAGCAACTTTCACATACTTTGGACGCCGATTCACACATTATGTACAGTTTCTATACATATACATATAAGTAGCCAGATTTCTTGCAAATTTTAGTCTTGAAAGCTTCCTAATTTATTTTTATCATTATTACCTAATCCTAAGTAATCTCTCCACGGAATACATTTAAACAATGTAAAAAATGTTGAATATTGTTCGGATAACTCACGTTAATAAAATCGAGTTTAGCTCGACATGTTTCGGACTAATTCGTAGCCCTTCATCTAGGAGCCGCGGCAATGATTAATATAAAAGAAGTCAAAATACATTCTCACCGATTTCGTTCCACTTATGCAACTTTATTTTAAAATTTCATTCCAATTTCCTACAATTCACAAATACTTATTTGGTTTTATGACTTCTCTGGTTAAGAATATCAATGAAACGTAATACTGCGTTCAAACAGACAGAAAGTTGCATGCAAAGTAACCACTAACCCATTCACTTTATTACAAGATTCAAAGCTCTCAGTAAAATATGCGGTTTGTAACCCCAAACTAACCAAATAACTGTATCTTTACTGAGTTATTCCATTCAGTTTTCATTCGAGCTGTAAAAGGTTTTTGCAGTAAAATGGTTTTATTTCAACTATGTGGCGTCAGGTTTAAAATTGAATACATTATTTCCATTGCTTCTGTGGATTTTGTAAGAAGCGGCCAAGGAAAAAGATATACCTACAAGCTAGCAGGCGCCTAGATTACACCTAGCTCTTTGATTGTTTTTAAACCAAAAATTGTGCTAAAATGGCTTCGTAACTTAACATTATCACCGTTTTTGTTCATGTAACGTTTAGTGTGCTCCGCCTTCTCCGTTTGTGTACAGCTTTCGAGCGTGTCTATTTATGTCCTATAAATGTGAAATTGAATTCATGTGCTCTGCCTACCCCTCTTGGGAATACAGGCGTGATGTATGTATGTATGAAAAAATGTGAAATAAAATAAAAAATCCAAAAATAAATACAAAAATGCTCAAAGTTAACAAAATTCCTGTTAATCAAGGAAATTTTCATTAATAAATTCTCAAAGTACTTATTTACTTTTATGAAAATCCAAAGCCGAAAATAAACCTACTTTCAGTGAAAGTAAGGTACAGCCTGGTAATTGAGCAACAGCTAAATTAAAACATTATAAAAAACAAAAAAACACTACAAATATGATTGACTTCTCTATGAAAAATTCGCTGGTGCATAAGACTTTTGGCCAAGACTGTAAGTATGTAGGTACGTATGCTTTTATTACTGTATGTTATTATGTTTGTAGGGTCACTGCAACATTTTAGACAACCATGGCAAAGTTGTGGCGTCCGTGGGGCCCGGAAGCCAATTTGGAGTAATCGAAATGCTCTTTGGACTGCCTAAGGTAATGTATAACTTTCCCATGTAAAAAAATCTAATTCATTCTCATTAATTCTCATTTAATTTCGTTGCGATCAGTTTAGTGTCATACTCGTAGTATCAAAAGGTAAAAGATAAACATTCAGAGTTTCTTTCGCATTTGTAATATTAGTAGGGAGTAGAACGAACTTTGTAGCTTTTACTCTAGTCATACATAAATATGTTTAGGTATGTTGCTAAAAAAAGTAAAAATTCTGTAAAAGTTTCAAATTATTTACTGGTTCTGCGCACACGCTTACATTTTGCGTCTATTAATTTCCTTATTTCCTTTAATTTCATACCTAGTTTCCGATCGATTGGCAGTTTTCTTAAATTAAGACCGCAGTATTGTTTTTTATACTGGCCGAATAGTCGCTTAGCTACTGCGTATGCAGTTCACGGGACTGAGTAAACAATCTTTATCACGAATTTGACAATTTGTATAAAAAAAATATAGAAAATACTCAGTAAGTTCTCATACGCGGTTATACGCCCCCCTCTCCCCAGGTGTACACCGCGCTGACGTCAACAAACTGCATATTGCTGCACGTGGAATTTAGTGCGCTAGTGCAGTGCTGGAGCACATTCCCGGACATCAGCCACCCCATTATGACGGTGATTCATGGGCTTACTAACGACACCCGCTAGCGTGATATACTGGGTTTTTAACTTACGTGAATTTGCGTGGAGTGTGCTGTTGAAATAGTCGCTGGCCGTCGGTGTATTGAAAAAGTAAATGACGATCGGGTAGCTAGCGACCGGACCGAGTGAGAGTTTTAAGTCTCAGTTACAATTGTAGTCTTGTGGGTATAGTGATCGGCAATGAACTTACCAAGGTTTTAGTTGTAGGGGTTAGTTCGTGCGTTACTTTTTCTCTAGGTTAATGATGCACAAACTCAAACTACTGCAACTATCAAAAAATTAAGAGTCAGCGACCATAAGCTCAACCGACTGTTAATCATGAATTTGACGAACTTTAATATTCTTCCCTGGTTTTTTAGTGTGAAATAATTGATATATCAAATGTTGTGCAGGTTTTAAAAGACCCTGAATTGGTAAAGGATACCGCAAAATACGAGATCGCAAAACCCATGTCCGGCCGCATAGACATGAAGACCAATCGCATAGCGGTTAGTAATAAACATTAGTTTTTCCAATACATTCATATACTGGAAAAACTAGCTAAAAGGCCAATCAACTTTTTTGTGTTATTCTGTCCTATAAGTAAACAGACCACTGAGTTCTTTGAAAAAAGTTGTAATAGAGGTAGGCCGTGTTTTATGTTCAGGAGATGCGCCATAAAGAGATGCGTTGATAACAATAATAATCGGTACTTACAGCGGACTCAGTCCTAGAAAATCACAATTTACTGGGTAACTCCAGACTGGGTGAGACGTCACCATGGTAACCAGAAACATGAAATAGTTGATTGATCCAAAAATAAACCGACAGAGATCTTAAACACAGAATAGTAATCTTCAATTGTTTTCGTTGAATCGAACAATGAACTCTGTTTTATTTTGTGAGCTTTTTCCCCGTAAACTTTAACACCCTTTTTTAAGAAGTGCTATAATACACCCGTGTGGTGTCAGGGTAGAATAACACTGGGTAATAGCTATATCGTAACAAGCGACTAAGGAAATAAGTTTTAGCTATGCCTGTCACTATCACACCTTTTCGATCTATGTTTAAATCTAAATTTCGTGTGCTCTGTCTGCTCCATTTCGGAATACAGGGGTGAAACATGTAATATTAAGTATGTTCTGATATTTCGGAAAGGTGCTAAGATAAAATTTATTACATTAGCTCCATGAACAAACTTGTATTAACTCTTGTTTTCTTGTAGCAAGAGATAAAGGAAAGTTTCGTAGTATTAACTGGTCGCGGCGAGCGGGAACACTACGTGCGAGCCTTTGACAAGTTGGGCGTGCTGAGGTAAATATTAATGGACTTTCACCACTGTGTTATGAATCGCCTACGAAAATATGAGCTGGATGCTGTTCTTTTTAAGGAGGTCATCTTTTCAGGGTTACCTTTAGAAAAGTCTCCAAGTTCTATGAATGTAAATTTCGAGTATCTATAATTTTTATTGGTGGAGGTAATAATTAAATAGTGTTTTTGTGTTTTGGGGTAGGTTTAAAGTCAATATCGTAACTTCATTAGTACCTACCTCTTAGCGTCGTAAAATTGTTTAGACCTTTTAAACAGTCCATAGAACTGCGAATTTGGTGCTAAAATTAAAACAACTCCAGTTATTCTGGATCTTCGCCACAACAAACCAATCACAGGGGATAAAAGTAATCTGATCGTTTTGTGGTGTATTTTCCTGTAAATAAATCCGTATGACGTAATGACTTGACTAAAACCGAAAACGTCTGAATTGAAACGTATGCATAGGACTCTGTTTAAATTAATAATCTGATTACGTTATTATTAAACTATCAGTCAAGCGATGTAATCTACATGAGGTGCTTTATTTGTTTGATTACTTCTGGAGTATTTATTATGTACAGTAATGTAGCGACCACTAGCGCCCCCTATCGTCGAGTAGTAGAACCTCTACTGGAAATGTCGTCAACAGTAAAATTTTCTACATGGCGCTAACAAAATTTCAAAGATCAACAATTTCCAATTTGTTCTCTCTGGACTTTGGTTCACAGTCATCATAATATATCTGCCTGTTGAGAGACCTCTCTATTGGAGACTTTCTCTCACTGAGTTTATAGAATTCTTTTGTTTTAATTGATAATTTTCTTTTTAGGTTCATTAGATATATAGTAATACCAGGCGTAATAACGCCCCATGGGATGTTCTTGAAGTTTTGGTCTATAGTGCGATGTTGCGTCGCTGTTTACTATCTCCTTACTGTTCCTTACAACATTGCGGTAAGCAAAAATTAAGTGATCTGTTGAAATATAAATAATTTTATCTACATACATATAATGTTATTATGTTCAGACACAATAAGCAAATGGCTTTTGTAGAAAACTGTAACCTGGTAACATTAGAATGTTAATTAATAAAATCAGTTTTCTTTATAAAACAGAAGAAAACAAGTTGTTTCAATTTAGAAACACGCGATCGACGCGGCTGACTGAGCCGAGCTTGTGACGTCGATGGGCAATTGTTTTTTGTGAAATTCGACATTGCCGCTAAATATACCTAGTCATTCTTTGTACGTCGTATAATTATGCTATCTTTCAATACTTTAAAAAATATTATATGAATGTAGATAAAGTTAAGTATGAGCCTGTACATAATCGTGCATTAAGAATATTTGTGACTATTTGCATTTAACTGTCTTTCACACATATTTATGGCGTCTCGTCTGTGTATAAGTCAGGAGGACAACAGCCAGTTATCAATCCACTAGATAAATAATAAGCTTATCAAGCAAACCAAATTCGATTTTGACTTGCAGATTAGTGCTAAGACCGAGTTATATTTTCTTTTCAATTAAGTACGTGTAGTTGATGAACAAACAAAAAGTTATAAATATGAAACAGGGCCCATATATTATATTTCGTGACGGTCCGAACATTCAAACTTTTTTATTGCTTTACCTGCCAGCGAGGTACACACTGGAACGGATTCCAATCGGCCAGAAAATGTCCAAGGTTGAAATTTCATCAATTCACGGTACAACTTTTAAATTAAACTGTCCCGGAAATTATTTTCCTTGTGACGTTTAATACAAAGATTTGCATGAAAAGTTAAATTTAACTTGACTATATTTTGGCCTTGTTGTTTATAAATTTGACGCGGATATTTGGAATTCATTACATTAATTACTTGTTTATAAATAGATTAAAATTTTGCCTGGTTTATAATTAGAGTCAACAGGTAAAATTAAATAAAAAATATGACAGATAATCGGTGCTGGGTTTAGTATAATACCTCTCCGTTCCCATAAGAGTCGACTATAGAAATAGGTAAAGGCTGGCACCTTGTCACTATTATATCGCTTAACTTGAAACCTAAAAAATATGCACGAAGTGGCCAAACGTGAAATATAGTCATAGTTTTGTCTATGTATGCTCTGTGTACCCCATTTGGAAATACAGGCTTGATATACGTATGTATTTCATTTCTACATGTACTTATTTGTCTTTTTATTTTTCAGGTATCTAGTTACAAATTTAACGGAAAATACTACTTGGACACAGTGTTGTATATCGACATTGTAATAATGAGTTACGTCGCTTACTACAATGAGCATTCTCTCTTAGTCACTCATCCTCTCTTTACTATATTTAGATATATAAAACACGCTTTTCTGCTTGATGCTTTAAGTGTATTTCCATTTGAGCAAGTGGTAAGTTGAATAAAATAAAAATGTGATACGTAAAATGCTTTTCAGTATGATTGTTGCAAATTTTAAGTTTCTCATTTTCCCTTTCAGTTTTTAATTATCAATGGCCAAACTAATGTAGATATGTTTCGAATAAACAAAATATTGCAAGTAAGATTCTGTTTATCCTATTTTATGGTTTAACTAGCTTTTGCCCGCGGCTCCGCTCGCGTTAAATTCGGGGTAGCACAGAAGAGATAGCACACATACCAATTTATAGCTTTCTACATTGAAAATTACGGAATTCTCCACAAACTTACACCCCTCACTTTAGAGAAGTGGGGGGTTTTGAAGAAACAAAAAGTAGCCTATGTCACTAAAAAAATCACTTCAATTCATCGCTCCACTAAGCCGTGAAAGACGGACAAACAAACAAAAAAAAAAACAAACAAACACACTTTCACATTTATATTTTTTTTATGGTTAAATTTAGATTTGGATTTGGAAATACACTGGTCTCGGGAACTGAGACCTGATGATGTGTCTGATGTGTCAATGAATTCAAGTAAGTTAAATTAAATGAGTTAATTTATGCAATACTTACAGGTCATCAGAATAACGGGAGCTCTGTCGTACTGGGAGAGTGACATAATGCGTTCACACGAAATAGTCGTCCTGTTGAAGTTTCTGCCTTTGGCTTTAGTGATCACGAATTTCGCCACTGCTTTTACTTTTATAAGCTACTGTGTGCCTTTCCAGCGGCCTGGCTCACCGTATATTCTTGCCAATTGCACAAGAGCTCTTGTTGTTAATGGGAATAAATATGATGTAAAACGTAAGTTTTAATACCTTTATTGCATAGCTAGCTTTTGCCCGCGGCTTCGCACGCGTTAAATTCGGGCTAACAATGAAGAGATTTCGGAATTATTAGTAGGAAGCGCCCGCCAGAATAGCCAGCAGATAGTAGATTTTCCTACTTTCTCGACACTTATCGTCATATTTTGGAAAATTCAAATAAAATCTTTATAAATTGTAGCCTATGTGCTATTCTGATGTATAAGCTACATTACTGGAAAGTTTCATTAAAATCCATTCAGTAGTTTTTGCGTGAAGGAGTAACAAACATCCATCCATCCATACTCACAAACTTTCAAGTTTAGAATATTAGTAAGATAATTAATAATATACATGTTATTTACATTGAATACCGAAAAGAACGGACTAAAAATATACTTATGAATAAAAATAACTAAATTTATCGTAAAACGTAAGGTTTTACTTAGTTTTTACCTGAGGCGAAGTAGAAATTAATTGTTAATTTGGCACGTCCTGCTCCAGACGCATTGACAGAGGAAGTAGGGCGACGCGGCACGGTGGCGTGACAGTACCAGTTTGTAATCTTCTAAATTGTACGAAAGTGCGCAGAAAGCACACGTCGGGAAAAAGCGTGGCGTTCATCCCATCACGCCATCACGCGGGCCATACCGTTTCCGCCGTCAGTGCGGAGCTTCTATTGTCGTGTGGTTACGAATTTGCTTTGTGTAGCTACGCAACTTAAATACCTTTAAGAAGAAATATACCCTTTTACCTGATACCTTTGTTCATCGTTATCACCTAGTCGTCCTAAGAATTTAATTATCTGGGTCTCATTAATTTTATGATCCTAGGTCAAATAATCCCCTCTTAAAATTTTCAGATGCCTACCAGGAGTATATATCGACGTTTCTTCGCTCTATTAACATTTTTATCGGTAAATAACTATTCTTTCTATTTATTAACACTGATTTTATAATCTCAACCTAAATTCTCTTCCATAAATGGAAGAGCCTGTTAAGCGGAAAGCAGCTTATCTCCGGATTGAAATATCGGTTTTTAAATTATCAATACGATTAAGGTTTGAACGTTTTTTTAGGTTCTGGCTGCACTCCCACGCAGGTAGCAAATGAAACGGACGCTTGGATAACAATGTGCCTAGAACTAGCAGGTTTTCTTTACTTCGCTTTCATGTGTGGATATATTGCCTCTACCAGGACAGCCGCCGGTCATGCCTTATTGGATCATACTGTATGTCTAGAAAGACGCGCTATACTTATATTCACAATCACAATACTTCCATTCGCATTAGAGCGGAGGTTTTTGAATATGAAACTATCGTAAGATTATCTCATCATGAATTAAACAGATAACTCACATCTTAAATTGAGTTTAATGCGACATGTCAAAATTGAACGGTAGCCCTTTTTTGAATATGAAACTATCGTAAGTGAGTTCATTCAAATTCATGTTTAATCATGAATTAAACAGATAACTCACATATTAAATTGAGTTTAATGCGACATGTCAAAATTGAACGGTAGCCCTTTTTGTGCGTTTGGCAGCAGCATGATGGATTAGCCCGAAACTTGTCGAGTTAAACTCGATTGAAGACGTAAGTTTATAATTTTTTTTACAATGATGAAGCTTTGTTTTTTGTTTATTATCCTCTCAGGAGGCTGCGCCGCCCATTGACTGACAAGGCTGGACTCTCAAGGAATCGTGATTTTTCCGCATGTTAGAAAGCGGCTTATTTAATTTTGTGTCAATGAATCTCATTCTATTTATATGTGTAATGCTTATGTGGATTTATATGTGATATATGCTTTAGAAAATACACTTAAAGGCGAGCTGGAAAACGTGCGAATGCCACTTGCCACAAACACCGCCCTGACAAAAGGTCGCGAGCGATTATAAGAGTGTAGCGTTTTCCTGGATGGCGCGTACATAGACTCAAATTGAAATCTTGTAACATACATTTTTTTATTTTAGGAAAAGACATCAGACTTGGCTAATTTTTTGTATCAACAAAACGTTGAGCCCACGTTGACGTCGAAGACGATAAAATATTTCGAGTATTTGTGGAAAAGAACAAACGGAAGTAGCCCTCAAGTAAGGCAATATACATTTTTAACATTAAATATTTTTGTTATACGACTAAGTTCAGATAAAACATTGCTTTGTTTTTATACTTTTTCCTTGATTTTGTTGAGCTAAAATTCGGTCCACATCGAGATAAATTAAGACATCTTCATCTCTCCCGTGGACGTCGGTAGAAGCGACTAAGTAAATAGGCTAGTAACCTGTCACTATTACACGTATAAGAGAAGAGATACCTACCTACCTCTTCCATTATGTTCTTAGGTAAACCTAAATAAATAGTCATGATTTCTCTGCCTATCCCATTTGGGAATACAGGCCATGTGTATGAAGATGCAATCTGTGACTTTCATCATGAATCCACACGAGATACAATTTTTCTTCTCTCAGCGTGTAGCATCCTTGAATTTCTTCTTTTCAGAAAATCTGCCGCTGTCTGAATTCCGCATTGATGGAGGACACTCTAGTATTCATGTATGAAAGAACGTTACGCGAAGTGCCACTATTCGGCAAAGTCGAGCGCTCTTTCATCAGGGTCATCACTCAGCACCTAACGGAGATGTACTTCCTCAAGCACGAGACCGTCATACAATACAAAGATGTACAACCCTATATTTATATTATTTATCGAGGAAAGGTAAGGAAATTTCGATGGCGGGTTTGCAATTTATTATGCTTTCTAAAGCCACCGGAAGGTATAACCGCTACATAAGTATAATAGTGTTTCGGTAATATTTTTTGCAGGTTGACGTTATGAGTTCGTACAATGAAATGATTACCTGCATGGGCCCGGGCGGTATGTTTGGGAATTTTACCGGGGTAAGGATGATGGATAATAAGGAAAATATATTTGGATTGGTCTGTTTGTGTAAAATAAAATATTTATTTGGACTATTTTATACTATGGCCAATCAAATTCTGCAATTGAATGAAGCACTCATCTTACATTTTTAATCTTATAAATCTATTGCACTGTTATTTACGGTGACAAGAGTGGTTCACGGAAAAAGGGCAAAATTATTTACGTCGTATTTTATCGGCAGGAAAACTTCATTCTTTGTATTATTGCTTAATTAGCTTCAGTACTGTCGATTTGGTAATTTTGACGTTTCACGCTGAATTTAAAAAAGTGACCAAAATAATGCCACTCATTTCATTTCTCCTAAATGAAACTTCAGTTGCCATCGTATTCCCAGTTTTCTTAATTGATGTTTGCATCGCGCCAGATATTGATGAACGCGTCGTATCAGATATTGATGGACGCGTCGTATGAGATATTGATGGGCGCGTCGTATGAGATATCGATAGACGCGTCGTATGAGATATTGATGGACGCGTCGTGTCAATCATTGGTGTTGGTGAGTAAGGCTTCTTTGTGATTTCAGCAACCAATATCTTGTTCGGAAGTATCAATCTACGCAAGTCGCAGCCTCGACCTGCTGGTGATTTCCAGCCAAACCTTTTTCAACCTGGTGAAGTACTATCCTAAGATACAAGAGCCCCTCAACAAAGCGTTCCAACTGTCAAAAGACTACATTCTGCCGATCAATGACAGTTACGCCAGTGACTCTTCGAGTGGTAAAACATGTTTTTATCAATCTAAGTTTTTTTTAATTACGATTTAAGGAAGGTACCATCATATATGACGCCTATATTATTATGGCCAACTATTCAGCGATTGGTTCAACGTATAAACTGGAAATACAGTAGGTACTGCCACGTTTTGATCCCAGGACGTACCCACCCCTTTATTCCTAAAATATATTTTACTGGTTAATTTGAACTTAATAATCTGGTGTTTTTATTTAAAATACCGATTATATTACCAAATAATCCTTTCGAACTTTAGTATTACTAATCAATAGTACCTAATCATAAAGACACAAACTCTTATCTATAAAATTCATCATCATCTGTTTTGGATATATTTGACCCAATATTTACTAGATACACCACGTGGTTGGTATAGTACTTAAGAGGATAGGAGGAGTCGCACTACTTCTCCATACAAACGTAGTCCCCTGTTTTCTCCCTGAAAAATGACATTAGAGCAAAAAAAAAAAATCATTAAATTTGTATCTGTTGCGGCTATTTTATCGATTTTATAAAAAAAAATTGAATATCGATAAAAGCAAATCATAGGGGCATAGCCACAACAGACACATTTAATGAAAATAAAAAATGTTTGCTCTGATGTCATTTTTCAGGGAGAAAACAGGGGACTACGTTTGTATGGAGAAGTGATGCGACTCCTATCCTCTTAAGTAATGATTGTAATCAATATTGTATGTAGAAGGATCAGACGTCGAAGTTGCATCGTTGGAATCGACTGTAGATTCGCGCAGCGGCTCTAGCCGGTGCGATGTACAAGGTATGTATAAGTACCAATGCTCACACCCACCTGTCACCTGTCTTACTATTACATAAGGTTGCACGTGCCAAGTATTGGGTCAGAGTCGAGCACAGGGACGGTTACCTTATGTCACCAGAAAATAACACAATTCGTAAGTTTTTAAATTTTCCAGGAATGGGGGAGTAAAATAATACATTTTTTGTGTCTCGTTTAAAATCTTACGGAAATTTATAAACTTACGGATTTTGTTATTTTCCGATGATATAATATCTAAGGCATACAATTATTTTTTGTTTTAGAAGCGACTAAGGATATTGGTTAAAAGGTACATTTTAGGCGATAGGCAAGCATCCTGTTGTTATTGTAACCCTTTCATGTACAGTCATGGAAATTGATTACTGTGCCACTTTGAACCTTAACACAAGAAATGTCACTGTGACGTAACATACTTTCTACTAATCAAAGCAATATGAAACTCACTATGAAAAGGTTCAAAGCGGCACAGGTATCAATTTCCTTGACTGTATGTTTAAACCTAACCTAAAATTATGCATAAAAATGATTTGGCTAAAATACGCGTTTGGTTGGATTATGTAACGTTCTGTGTGCTCTGCCTGTCCCATTTGCAAAAACAAGATTGTACTTTATGTATGGCAATTAGTAGAGTTATAGGGAGAGGGTCAAATTACTAGCTTTAGGTTTGTTGTTTGAAGTCCTTTTTTAAAATAAAATTATTTTGAATTTGTTTTGATAATCTTACACATTTTTTACGACTGCCTTTTCTGAGTGAAATGTCGATTTAATTTTAATGTTTTTTTAGGTTTTGGTCAAACATCTCTCCGTAGTTCCCACTCGTATTCAAACACGAGTCAAGCCAAGTCGTCAATGAGCGCTATTACGTACCAGAGCACCATGAATATGTACAATTTATTTCGGCCGGGCACTTGGCTCTACCAGGTAAGATTGTTTTAACTTTAACTGACCTGTTTTACGTAATTGCATAGTTATACCTTAGAATATCGAGTGTATTAGGTAGTTTATTTTTATCGATTTTAATAGTTTCAAGACTGATCCCAAATGGAATTTTAAATAACCCATTCACTGCCGCCTCTCGGAGTAGTCAAACTATTTAAGATTGTTGCGAACGCTTATGTGTGTTCAGTGCCTGCGAATCGTAGACAGTGGCACAAGGCAAAAGTCACGAAGACACATAATGTATATGCGTCGGTGGACGTAAACGCGTTAGGATTCATAACTATTTCATAGCAATAGCGACAACTTGCAGGATGTAAATTATACAACATCAAATTCTGTAACGTTCGCTTTTACGTTACAGTTTAATATTGTAGACATTTTTGAATTTGTTTTAAGAATAACACTTCTTCATTTCTTCCGTGGAAGTATATTAAGAGATGAATAAGAAAATAGGTTATGGTAGGTTTTAGGCGACAGGCTAGAAACCTGTCACTATTAGACAACATAACTTAAAACCTAAAAATATCCTAGACGTGGCTACCAAAAGTGAAGTAGTCATAATCATATATATTTAGCGATTGGTGTATTCTGCCTATCTCATTTGGAAATACAAGCTTGATATTAAGTATTTTCATGATACATCTATCATGTAATGTTCAGTGAATCTTTCCGTTCGTTGAAATTATGACGCACTCGTGTTCGTCATTGTCATCGTACGGATTACTCTTTTAAATCTTTTCATCCGTCGGGTACTTTTCCCCTTTTAAATAATTACGCCCTAATCCGGCTCAGGAAATGAAATATGGGTATTTTTCAGCTTTTCGGGTACTTGACTTGTTTCATGGCGTCGACGAATTATGTGATGGTGCTGTACGCAATAGTGACTCTCAATGACTGTTTTGTTATAAGCTGGATTTTTGCGATCACTGATTGTTACTTCTATATCAACATGTTTTTGAGTATTCATCAGGTGAGAATTCATTTTACATAGTAGTAATGTTTTAGTATCTGTCACTACGGAGCGTTCAAATTATTTGACACATCCTTCCGCCACTTTTAATAGCACTGAGTAGGTAATAGTGCTAAGTAGGTACAGAAAGTCTAACTCCGACTATACATATTTAGGCGTAAAATTATTCTTGTCTCTTTCTACCATCACCTGATTGCCGTAGACCTTTAACAGGGTTTCGCCGGCGAGGCGTACCTAAACTGGGGAGTGGGCCTCCCTAGTCGTATCAGATATTTATGAAGTTGCGTTCTATCAGATTTCGGAGCAGATATCTGAACATATTTTGGCTCAGTTACATTTTGACTTAGTGATATTCGAAATTAATTAGTTATTATCATTATCATAAGCCGTAGTACCTATGCCAGTGGTTTGATCAGTGGCTTCTCACGCAGAGAGTTGCGGGTTCAAATCCCAGGCTTTGTACCTCTGAATTTTTCGGAATTTATGTGCCAAATCAAATTTGATATTTACCATGACCAAAAGAAAACATGGTCAGGAAACAAGCACATGGTAATGAAGTAATTCAATGTTGTGTGTATTCACTGCCTACCCCATTTGGAAATACAGACGTGATGTATATGAATTATCATGGTAAAGATTTTACCTACCTTACAAATCTTACAATGAAAAATTTGTATTATTACCTGGCTTATTTCAAGGACCCCGTGTAATGCCGGGTTAGATAGCACCCCCCCCTTTCTTCCCGTGGTTGTCGTAAGAGTCGACTCTGGGAAAGGGTTAGTGTATTAGTGGCGATGGGCTAGCAACCTGTCACTACAGTATCACGTTTAACCATCTGGTTACCCTGAAATTGCTAAAAGTGGCACTGGATTTTAAAATTCATGTGCTCTGCCTAATCTTCTTGGGAATACAGGCGTGAAAATATGTATGTATGTATGTTATTGCAGGGTTACGCTAGTAAGCGGGGAGAGCTTGTATTGGACGCGGTCAAGTGCCGAAGACGGTATTTTAGGCGAAAGATGCAGTTCTATTCGGATGTCTTCGTCAACTTTCCTTTAATGTTATTCGCGTTTTGTTTCCCGTAAGTATAGCATACTTATGATTTCAATATGTTATTTATTCTGTATGTATGTAGGTAACTCTTTGTAGTTCAAATACACACCACTGGTACTTCGGCATTTTTTTTGTACTGTAAACTGTTTACTTACTGGAATTATTACGTAACGCTTTTTTGTCAATAAATAAATGCATCAATTCAAGTTAGTGAGTATGATAAAAGAGCTAGTGTCCATGCACACGTGCGTTCAAATACTTGAGAATCTTTGATGGCGCGAGACAAAAGTCACGAAAACGCGTATACGCGTCTTTAGCAGTGAATGTGTTAAAATACTTGAGGCATATTTACTATTCCGTGTTTAGTTTAAAATGAGACATTAAAAAAAAAAATTAGATAGCATCACAGAAATATTCATTTTGAACTCCGTCGTCTCGAATATGTTTGTTGGATTGTTTGTTGTACTTTGTAAGAATGCGATACAAATTTAATTATAATCGCACGTCGTAAACTTGCTTGTTTTACTGAAGGAACACCAAGACTGTGTTGCATTATCTAAGAATCAACAAGCTGTTTCGTTTGAAATACCTGATCGAGTTTTACAAGAAAACAGCTGCTGAACTAACTAACAACATCACTATCTTGCAGGTATGTTTGGAATAGATATAGTCAGGGAATCTCAATGTTTAGCAGGTTGACCGCCTTCATAATTTGTTCGCATTATAGGGCAAACTTCGCCATGAAGTTCAATATTGAGTATTTTTTTATGTAATGCAATTAGCTGGCAATAGTAATAAGGCCAATTTTATTTTAGAAGTATCTCAACCTGCTAAACATCCTATTTTTTTGACTGTACTTTAATTACTTTAAACATAAAACTACCGTCAGACTCACTCAAAGTGAAATAAAACGAATCTACTCACATTTTTAAATCGAGATTACCTTGTCGTGTTTCGGGCCAATTCGTTACCCATCATCTGGATAAGTACATTTAAGGTACCTGGGTCGAATATGGCCAGCCGAAAAATATGGCCATACCCCTACACAGCCATAACTATAGTGAGATCTACAACTTTGTTTATATGCACTGTTACGTCTAAGTGTAAGTAACGCTCAGGTGTCGCCACCATCTTCCCTGCGGCAACGATGGTTCTGCAATGGCAGTTGATAGAAACCACGTGTCACGGATGCAAATATTCACTCATAAGTTTTAATGTTTTTTTTGGTTTGTGTTGACTTTTAGCTAAAACTATGTAGTCTGTTTTTGTCATTACTAATCGCAAATTATATGGGTATGTTTTTTTCAAGCTTACTTTTGTATATTTTTGTTTTTTAACTTTTAAATGAAATGTGAGCACAACTGCAAATATGGCCACTATGTGGCCATATTAATCTTATTGGTTTTTGAGTTTCGGCAGCAGCTGGCCATATTAATCATATAGATATTTGTTTTCAGTCTTTCTCAATTTTATTTATTTCTTTATCCTTACAGAATATTATATAACTCCACAATACATATCAAAATATACCTGAGGAACTAGTTTACTAATTACTAGTTAAAACATTTTTTTTTGTTCTTTTTGTCCATTTTATGTAATTAATTAATTTAATGTATCGCACTAAGTCACGTGTGGTCTGAGGTTTAGAATTCCACCTCTCCATATCATCTGTGAATGTCACAAGAGGTTACTGAGGAAATGGGTTAAGCTATATTGTAGTCGATGGGCTAGCAACCTGTTAGTATTGTACCATTTATATCCAGCTTTACGCCCAAACTTGAAAGTGGCCCCAAAAGGTCTTAATAGTCATAGATTAGTCTATGTAAAGCTTTCTGTGATCTGTCTAACCCGTTTAGGAATACAAGCGTGGGGTTATGTATGTGTACAAAGGACTTACCCCTTACGTATAGAAATTACTTCTATGATCAATTCATACGGTTAATATGGCCCATCACCTGGCCATATTCACATACACTGTCGGAAATATGGCCATTTTCCCAACTTTCAAAAAATGAATTCCCAACCCTGACCTATTATATTCTAGATATTTTTGTGCCTGCCATATATTACCTAAATAAACACATTAACGAATAAATAGGGATTCGTCACTTCCAGTATTATACTAGTGCTTTATATTTAGTGTCAAACCTTAACGTGGCCATATTCGACCCAGGTACCTTAGTACATGCGTAACATAACAATATGCGGTTTACACAGCTTCTCGAGGGTTAATTCTGTTGAAGGGGTCATAAACCCTTATATGATTTTCTTCTCTTAAAGGCGGTCATGACAGCGCACGCTATAGTGTTCTTCGTCCACACGTTCACTTGTATGTGGCTGATTGTGGTAAGCGCTTTGGAGCCCATCAGCACTATACGCACACTGAAAATGCACAGTGTTGACGAGTAAGTACGTCATTTATTTCCAGTCCTATATTTCCGTCGTTTTTTGTGTAAATGAAACTGTTGGAAAGACTCCAATAGAGAGATCTCTCTCCAGGCAGATGTTATGCCTGGGGACCGAAGTCCACAGAGAGGAAGTTGGAAGTTGTATTTAAGCAAACGTTCGTCGAAACGTCGTTAGCGCGATGTAGAACCGTTTAGTTCGGCTGTTCGACGCATGTGGCGCTGGGGGGCTACATCAGCCTCCCTTTTAGACCGGAGGTCGGTGAGGCATCGCAGTGTAGTGGGAGATTGCAAGGGCCAGTTGTGAGCTCGAGGCGCGTTGGCGAGCGTGGATGATCCACCGTGATTGTCGGAGAGCGACTTGCTCGGATCCGATGTGATTGGAGTGCGTACCTAGAGCTACGTGAGAGGGCCGCGTTGGATGCGTAGCTAGCGGTCTCTACCTACCTCTGGTTGGTCACTGTAGACACCAGGCATGGAGGTTGTCAACATGCTAGTGGTGCACAAGTTCCGTAAGTCTGGCTTGCTATGGCTATGACTGCGTCGGTGTTATGATGTAGGTAGGTCGATGTAAGTATGTTGATAATGTCGAGGAAAGTTGCGTCAAGTGACCAAGTCGAAGGTCACCACTGACTGTGGGAAAGACTCCAATAGAGAGACTAATATAAATCATTGACAAATGGAACGGTTCATTAGTATCTAAAAAATCTGTAGTGTATTAGTGTACTAAACAATGTATAAAATATAATATATGTTTCCACTCACGTACGTACATTGCGGCGTTTATCATGTGCCAGCCATTATTCACATCTACTCAAAATCTTTATAGTATAAAATATTATGTTATCATTTTCAAAAGAGTCTTAAACAACCTAATAAATCTAATAAATAATAATATATCGAGTAACAACGCGGTTCCGGAACTAGTAGAAATTGCGTTGTATCCAACTTTAGTTTGTAACAAGGAGCTCATTTTTCTCCGCTTGTTGCATCATTACGGGCTTATTGGTACAAATGACACTGGAAAATGGTACGAAGATATTACGTTTCTCATCTTTTCACAAGAGGTCTCATTACGTTTGGATGGTATCTACATTGTGTTTGTTTCATCGGATTTTATTATGAAGGTTGGTTTCCCCGTGTGGTGCCGGGTTAGAATAGCACTTCCCCCTTTCTTCCCGTGGGTGTCGTAAGAGGCGACTCAGGGAAAGGGTTAGTGTATTGTGGACGATGGGCTAGCAACCTGTCACTACAATCTCACGTTGATCTATCTGGTTACCCTGAAATTGCTAAACGTGGCACTGGATTTTTGAATTCATGTGCTCTGCCTACCCCTTTTGGGAATACAGGCGAGTGAATATGTATGTATGTATGTATGTGGTTGGGACACACCGATTGATTTCTGACCCATCGCAGAACGTTGTGACAGTTGACGTAATAAAGTTTTTTTTCAAGATCAATGTAATGGGACTATGACTTTCACTGGAAATAGGTTCTATGGTGGGTCAGGATCAATTGCTTTGAGTGAACATATACAGGGTGACCAGAAATTGACCGTAAATAATAAATATTTTAACCAGTGGTCAGGTACACGCATGAAAACTCCTGAAAATTTTCATTACTGCCCTTGTTGGAGACAAATGTTTCATCGCTTTCAGGCCATTGCGACCTGTTTTGACAATACATACCTTACGTCCCGTACGCAAGTCCCGTTAGTCAACAGTCAACGTGTATGCATCGGCAATTCTTCGACATAGCGATGCTACGCGATGGACTAAGAATAGGAGTATAAATTCCGTCGTGGGTAAAGAATGGGGAATATGTATTTTCAGATTTTCGTTTTTTTTACATTAAATATTTGGGAAAAAAACTTCACAGGAATGTTCAGAGTTATTTACCCGACTACTGGTTACAATATTTACGGTCTATTCCTGGGCATCCTGTAAAAGGCTATTATTGATTTGACCATTGCTTTCAGCGAATCCCCGGCTAACTACTGGGACTTCACCATGTCTTTCTACATGATAGCATCAGAGCTTACGATAACTGGCGGCGACGAGTACTTGATTGACTCATACGTATTAATAACTATTTCCAATTTCTGCCTACTCTCTGGGAAAATACTCGCAGCTATAGTGGTTACTACTTCCATGCAGGTCAGGAATGAAATGAGTTACTTACTATAGATAAGCTTATCACGGCAACATGCGGTTGTCGTCTCGCAACTACCTGTCACTTTTTGACGTCTGTTGTTAGACAGTGACAGGTATAATCTATTTCGCGAGCATCTCTACTCGCGCCCTGTCGTGTTAAGCCTACTGATAATCCACTCTTAGAACTCGCGTCAGTCATATAACTCGTTTGAAAATCGGGTGAGTGCGTGTCAGCAGAAATGCAGGCACGTCACCGTAAAACGGGGTGAGTGGGGATAAATAGCTCCAAACGCAACGACAGCGGAAGCGACACGGGGGCGTGATAGTACGAACGAAACTATGTGCGAAATCGAATTTGATATTTACCATGAGCTATTCGGCGAAGGAAAACATCGTGAGGAAACTTGCAACATAACGACGATGTAATTTTATGGTGTGTGTGAATTTCCCAATCAGCTCTGGGTCCGCGGGAGAATAACAGATCAAGCCCTCTCATACTGAGAGGAGGAGTAGTGAAACGTGTTCAGGCTGGACTAATTTTACGTATTTTTTTTAAGTTATTTAAAATTCTTAATGTTTTTTTCCATCAGGAATTTAGGGAATACTTAGTAAACTTTTGTGGAATCTTAACTGAATCGTCTATTTAAATTAAATTAACTCTGTGGTATTAATTAACGATGCAGTTTAACTAAAAACCTAAAGATAATCGTATTTAGACTTTTATTGGTAATTCTTTTCCAACATATTGTGCCTTAGGTTGCTTACGCTTCAAAACATGCGCTGACTAAATACGAAAAGTCAACGGGAAAACTTATGGATGTGTTGAAAAACCAAGGATTATCAGGTTAGTGTCGTATGAAGTGCAGCTACAGCAATTGACGCTATAGGTACGACTGATCTGACGTTTACGTGTACTTTAAAATAGTTTTCAGTTTAAAATAAACGTATAATTATGAACTTACTTATTAGTTAGGTATTTCAACATGAGATCTGATGTTTCGTTTCGCTTGATACTCAATATTAGGTATATTACGTGGTTTTTCATTTGTTTTCTTAGATTACCAATCAAAAAAACTATGGAAATACATTCAACAACTTTGGGTGACGGAGCGTGGACGGCAAGTTAGTACGACAAAAAAATATTTGTTCAAAGTTGTTATTATTCGTTGTCAGTTGGTGACCAATGTTTGTCATATGCAGTTGCCAGCTCTATTGGCGCAAACCCCGTACGTGCGGCGATGCGACCTCATGTCAGCAATGTTTGGCCAACATTTGCGAAACTGCTACATTTTCGCAGACACCGGGGAACCGTTTCTTCGTCAGCTCACCGTCGCTATGGATTACACTGTATTCTTTCCAGGTAAAGCCCGTCTAATTCAGTTTTTGCTTCATTAAAAAAGGATTTCAGAAAAGAATTAGCGCGTACAAACTTGTTTTTGGAATGTTCCTTTGTAAGGGAATGAAGTAGTCTTTTATCTTGGCTTGGTTGTTGAGTCTTTTAATTTATATTCAAATTTGAATCGCCGCTGCATAACCCGGCATAGTTAATTGGGTCTACTGCTAATGGTCGGCGAGTGAGGAGTAATGTAATTTAAAGCGCGAGCCCTTGACCCGTAGCTTGCGCTAACTCGATAGTCCGACGCCTGAGAGTTTAACCATATCTCCCTATCGCTTCAAATGTTCCAAATGCGTTATTAATGAACTAGATACATACATGTGATCTCTCCGCTGTGAGATTCTCAGCATTGAGACCGTCTGTATTTCGGTATTTTTTTTATAAGTCTAAAAGTATTTCACTGCGCAAAAACCTCCCGTTTCTTTCCACTCTTTTTTGTTGATCTATATCTTTCTCGCCAGACCTGAAACGCTCATTATCTCGTCATAGGTCATCGTCGCATGGAAGTCATGAAAACCCAAATATAATTGTACCATTTTCTTCTTCTTTGTTAATGTTTCAAATTTTAATGCATACTCGATTAACAACAGCTCTCTATCGAGTATTAGTGTTACCAAAAGACTAGTGTCTTCAGCACAGTATGAAGACGACTTTTTGTTCAGGAAACTACATAGTAGTGGCTGGTGACTGCGACGCCAGAATGCACTGGGTGTCTTCTGGAACTGTCTCCGTAGTGTCAGTGCGGGCGGACTTGACTGAGACCACTCACGAGCTGCTGGGAGCTGGAGACGTCTTCGGAATCCTCCAGGGTCTGCACAGAGGCGTCAACCACTGCTTCTCTTATAGGGCTGAAACTAAGGTACCGAATAAAATAACTGTAGAATAAGTAGATTATCTTGACAGCATTGGTAGGCGAGAAGGCGTAAATGAGAAGACAAGTTTGCAACCTGGTTACAGTCTACAGTAGGGCTGTTCAAACTTAACGTAACAAAAAGACTAATATTAGGGAGCGTGAAAAGTTTATAAAAATATAATTTGCTCATTGATAAAGAAGACAAAAAGATTCTGCGGGCCGCAACAATCCAAGCCATTATTTGGCCAGCCCTGGTCTGCAAGATTTTGAAGATTTTGGAGTAGTGGTGGCTTACCCTTCGCACACTATTTTACCAACAAAGAGGCCTAAAAACGACGTGGACGCTTCTGACGATTCTTATGGAGTTGGATTTTGGGGACTACAAATAGGTAGGTGCAGAAGTATAAATTCATTTTGAAAAATGAAACTTATAGTTACAATAGGTAGGTACTTATGAACGAGAAGAGAATAAGATTATGACACCAGTAGTTGAAAAATAGTTGTTTTAATCGATCTTTGTGATGTCTAAACTCTGCTTATTTTAAGATGAGAGCTTTGGTGGTTATATCCTCACGTATTTTTAATTAAATCAAATAATTACAACAAACAATGTTGAGTGTATTCGCATAAATAGGCATTCGCATATCTTTGGATTCTAGAGATAATTTCAAATTATGTCTGTTCTTTTTAATTTACCAATAAGACCTTCAGGCACTAAAATACTTTAAGAGAATACTTTTTACCAAGGTGCAAAGAAAGGGTTGCTTATAGGTTTATACGTTAGACAAATTTGTTCAGACCTGAACCGACGCCGATGAAATCGTTGCTAAGAATCCGATCCTTTTATTGATACCGCATGGTTCGGAAAACCAACACAAAAGGCTCGCCGGAGTAAGAGAAGCAATAATGCCGGATAGAATACAATCAGGCAAGCCGCATGATTTATGTCAGAGTTATAAGTAAGTACGCATATGGGGATCTGTCGCTTTATTAATTGCATCCTTATTCATGGAACGTATCGACTTTTCACTCAGGATGTTTTGTCAATCGATTACGTTCTAATACAATGCTTACCGTTCCATTCAGAATCATATTGTAGATGTAGAGCTTGCACTTTATAACAAGCAGAAAAGGGGCTAAATACGAATCGGACTCACCCATGAAAAGTTCTGTGACAGCAAGTAACATAACATAATACAAAAATAAATGACATGCCATTTTGAAATTTGAGTTGATTGAATGAAAAGTTTATGGTTTACGATTTATAACGTATTAAAAAAAACTAGTTACTAGATCTTGGTGACATACAGACAGAAAAACAGATATGACGACAAACAAGGCGAATCCGTAAGGGTTCTGTATTGTGCCATTTGGCTACGGAACTCTAAAAACGACACGTAATTACGAAAGAATTTGTTATTTACCTCGACGCGTCTGATTTCGGCTGATATTTACTCATTCGGTTCCTTTGAGACCACAAATGCGACGACATGTCCGAAATGTCCTCCTGGTTTGTGATAAGTCGCAGCGACTTACTTATCTTGATATTAAATACTGTTTTAAACTTTCGTGATTCTCACAGTCACATATTTATGTTTACGCGGGACTTAATCACGGTATTTTTTTAAAAATACCGTTTTTAAAAGGTTTTTTTTAGAGGTTATTAAAAAATACCGTGATTAAGTCCCGCGTAAACATAAATTATCTTGATATTATTTTAATTAGAGAAAATCAGACAATAATACCATAGGATCATCAACTAATGAAAGCCTCTAGCGTACATTATAAAATTATCCCTTATTAATTATTAAACTTACATATTTAATTATTTTGTAACTTGCTGCTCATGTGTATGCTCAATGGTAACTCATACCGTCATACCTACCACGGTATAGGCAAGTTTTATATCGAAGTGCTGCAGAACACCTACGTACAAGTGTCATTTTCATGTCAACCACGTCACTCCTGTCCCCTTAGCACGACAGGGCGCGAGTAGAGATACGCGCGACATAGACAATACCTGTCACTGTCTAACTAGAGACGTCAGAAACTGGCAGGTAGACTATCCCGCGCGCGACGCGACTAGAACGTGTTGCCGTGCTTAGCATACAGGTGTTTGAGTTTCTACGAAGTGTCATTTACAGAAGTTGACACGGCGCTAGCGACAAAAAGTTGGGTTAAATCGATTCTTAGTCTCGAACCATGTCGTAACGCAAACCAATGCTTGGATACTTAAATTGTATGTACTATGGATGACGTCTGCAGTTGACGTCTTGTAGAGTTGGAAGATATAACCACAGCGACATGTTGCAACGACCGCGGTGTCGTCGACATCTGCTGCTGCATGCGGTTGACATGGAAATATGATCTTTATTGCTTAACTTTTATACCTGAGATTTGTGTTTGGTATATAATACATCTGTTTGTTTGTAGGTAAGCATCCTGACGCTGAGTTTGGATGCCTGGATACACATACTGCCTTTCTTCCCTGAGGCGCAGGATAGTATCACAAACAGATCCGACGTTTTATTTGCTCGTATTTAGATAGCGTGTAATTGTTAGTTTAATAAAACCGAAAATGTCTTAGTCCTTGGATTTTTTTTTCATTCCCTTTGAATCATCATCATCATCAGCGCATACGCATACGTCCCACTGCAGGGCACAGGCCTCCTCTCAGTATGAGAGGGCTTGGACGATAGTTCCCACGCGAGCCCAGTGCGGATTGGGAACTTCACACACAACGTTGAATTACTTCGTCGCTGTGTGTAGGTTTCCTCACGATGTTTTCCTTCACCGAATAGCTCGTGATAAATATTAAATTTGATATCATACATAAATTCCGAAAAATTCAGAGGTGCGAGCCCTGGGTTTGAACCCACGACCCTCTGCTAGAGAGGCCACAGTTCGAACCGCTGGGCTATCATGGCTTTTTAATACAAAGGAATTCCCTTTGAATACAACACGTCAAACATAAATTATCATAACTAATATAAAAAAAAATTAAGCTAGTTCCTCATTTAACCTGTCGTCTGCGTTTGATTTGGATCTCAAAAGTAACCGTCGTATGTGTATGATAAGGATCAGTATCATACGACCTTTTCGAATTTTTGCGAGTTAGGATCCTTATCAAACGCAGACGACAGGTTAATTACTATCGTTTAGTAAAATTTATTAAACTCAACTTTTTAACTTTTGAAGTTTCGAAAATTGTATCGAAAGTTTTATCATTGCGAATGACTGTTCCGATTACAGATCTCAATAAGTAAATTATTGCTAGTTATTTAAACAAGAAAATAAATATTGCGCGATTCATCCATTTGTGTGTGTTATATTATAAGACTAGGAGATACGTACCCACGTATTTGTACAGGCACCCTCTGTTTTCAGCCATGATAAAAGCTTAGTGGTGTAACGAAAGTAGGCGATAGCTAACGACAAGATAAAGGCGGAACCCCTAACGTTGACTATCAGGAATCGTTTTGGCTAACACACGCCATGAGGTATACATATAAATACAGCTTTTTGGTGCTCTTAACTCTCATCTTGAATTGCATGGGGTCGACTATTTTAATTGGTAGCAAAACGGTTATGTTTTTTCGATCACTCTGACTGTTCTGTGTTTGCATTTCTATGCATTAGTCAGCCAGTTATTTATTTTTAAAGTAAACACACTACTAAATAATCTGTGAATATTTCAAATGTTTCCGTCATTTACATCGACCCAAAACGCCAAAACAATCACAATTGTTGTGTAGTAGCAACCATAAATACGAGGGCTGATTGAAAAGTTCGCGGCCTGACCAGTAAAAAAAAAAGTTTTTAATTTTTTTTTGCTGCCATTTTGAACTGTCATTATTCACATGTCATCCCGTGAAATTTCAATTGTACGAAAATATTTAAAATATTTTTTACGTTTGATTTAAAAATACGGGTTAACAGATTTTGCATAATGGTCAATTTGGAGCATCGTGCTGTGATTAAATATCTTTATAAAAAAAGATTGACGCCGAAAGATATTTTTGAAGATATGCAGTATACATTGGGGCAATCCTGTCCATCATATACGATGGTATAAAAGTGGGCAGCTGAATTTAAGCGGGGACGAGTCGGCATCGCAGATGACCATGGCCCCGGGAGACCAACCACTGCGACCAATTCACATAATGTAGCAATTATATGTAAGATTCTAATGATAGATCGACGATTAAAAGTAAGAGAAATAGCTGACATCGTAGGCATCTCCTATGAAAGAACCCAAAACATTATAGTCAACGAATTACGCTTTTCGAAGGTATTGACGAGATGGGTTCCAAAGCTCTTTTCAGTGGAACAAAAAATAACTCGTCTAACAATTTCACGCGACTGTCTCGACCTGTATGAAGCTGACCCCAGGACTTTTTGGACAGGTATGTTACTATGGATGAGACGTGGGTCCACCACTATGCGCCCGAGACTAAGCAGCAATCAAAACAGTGGGTTCGTGCTGGACCTCCGCCTGCAAAGAAGACAAAGGCCATTTTATCGGCGAATAAAGTCATGACATCAGTCTTCTGGGATGCAAAGGGAGTAATGATGGTTGACTATCTCCAGAAAGGTATCATTGTAAACTCGGACTACTATTGCGACCTTTTACGCCGATTACGAGAGTAACTGAAAGTAAAAAGACCTGGATCGTAGACAGAAAAAGTTCTCTTTCACCTGGACAATGCACGTGTGCACACGTCAGTAAAATCGATGCCAGAAAATCACAACTGTGGGTTTAAATTATGGCCCCACCCACTTTATTCACCTGATTTGACACCATCGGACTTCCATCTGTTACCAAACTCAAAAAAACACATGAGCGGTAAAAAAAAAATTAACCAACCACTAGGTCCAAGCTGAAGTGGACGCCTATTTTGAAGGCCTGGAGTAAAGTGTCCTCAAAAGTGGTGTAATGTCATTGGAATCCAGATGGAACAAGTGCAAAGATCTCGACGGGGACTACGTAAATAAATAAAAATGATAAATAAAATCTTTGGATTAGATTTCATACCTAGGCCGCGAACTTTCCAATCACCCCTCGTAACTATTTTATTTTATTTTTAGCATTTTTTTTATATAGCGGCAAAAGAATTACATAATGTGTGAAACTTTCTACAGTCTAGTTAGTACGGTTCGTCAGATACAACCTGGTTACAGACGGACGGACAAAAATTACGACAAAAACGAAAACCGGCCGAGTGCGAGTCGGACTCCCGCACTGAGGGTTCCGTACAAACCGATCACAACGCCATCTAGTGTCAGATTTTCGAACTAATGATAAATTTTAATTTTATTTATTAAAAAAAACTACTTGGTAGATTTTGTTCAAACCAATTTTCGTTGATAGTTTTTATGGTAATGTACATCATATATTTTTTTTAAATTTATCACTCTTTTATTTTAGAAGTTAGAGGGGGGGGGGGAGGACACAACTTTTTCAACTTTGGAAGCGTCTGTCGCGCAAACTATTCACTTTAGGAAAGTATGATGTTAGAAACCTCAATATCATTTTTGAAGAGCTATCCATAGATACCCCACACGTATGGGTATCATGAAAAAAAAAATTGAGTTTCAGTTCCATGTATAGGGAACCCTAAAAAATTACTGATTTTTTTTTAATTTTTGTGTCACAATCTTAATGCGGTTCACAGAACACATCTACTCACCAATTTTTATTAGTATAGTTCTCATAGTTTCGTAAAAAAGTGGCTGTGACATACGGACGGACGGACAGACAGACGGACGGACAGACAGACAGACAGACAGACAGACAGACAGACAGACAGACAGACAGACAGACAGACATGGCGAATCTATAAGGGTTCCGTTTTTTTGCCATTTGGCTACGGAACCCTAAAAATTAGGTAGCTTCGGACAGTCAGAGTTTATGATCAAAAAATTGCAAAAATAGCTAGTTTCAGCAATTTAGAAATCACATATGTTTTAAATGGTGTTATTACAACAAAGTTTACGCACATAGTAACGAGCTCACTAACAATCACGGCTCGGAGTCGAAATGTTATTTCGTATAAATTATCAATTCGGCAGTGCTAGGGCTGAAAATAGCACTGAATTATTAATTTGCTTTCAAAAGATAAGCCTTTATGAATTCACAATAATGCTGCTCTGGTTTTAATTACTGTTGTTTATGTTAATGACTTTACTTATTCTCCGATACCGTATCAATTGTAAAGTGAATCTGGATTGGCTCATTATGCATTTCAAACATTGTGTTCCGGCGTGGAGGGTAGAGCGAGACGTTATACCTTAAGGATACAGGATAGTAACACATTTGTGTTGATACAAGTCCATGAGCGATGCTAATCGCTTCGCTCGCTCGCTCGCTCTTTTGTTATCCCTGTGGTTTTAAAAAAGTTTAGTCCCCAGCATCTAAATTGGCAAGGTTTTGAGTAATGCGGGTAAGTTTGGGCACCGCTTTTTCACACAAACATACAGTCATCATGCCTGTATTCCCAAATGGGATAGGCATGGCACACGAAACGCTACATAGGCAACACGATGACTATTTCACGTATCGTGGCCACTTCTAGCATTATGTTTCTAAGTTATCAGGTGGCGAGTTTAATTATGTCAGGCTGCTAGCCGGTCGCTTAAAAACCTTAACCCATTCATTGCCTTAGTCACCACGACATCCACGGAAGAAATATAGAGCCATTTTTCTAACAAAACTCTTACACCCACTACTTAAAGACTGTGGCTGTATTTAAAGAAAACTTAATGAACTAAAAAAGGCCCTTACCTCTTGTAGCAATAACGAGTATTTATACAGAGTTAACACATACTTTTTTCGGTTCAGTTAGTACCCGCGATTTGGCGCGATGAAAAATCCGATTTTCCATAATATTGATTTGGATAGCAAATGGAGGCAATATCGAAGTGCTGATTTGTCGCTCCGCTGAATATTGGTCTGGCGTGGAGTCAAACCGGCGCGAATGCCGACCGACGAATACCGACGGCGGCGCAGCTGCCAAAAGACAGCGAGGTCACTTGCATGGAAAATTAGCCTTATTTGGCGCCAGCGAGATACTAGGGTAACAGCAAGTTGGAGGAGGCTTGTGTTTGCTTGCTTCTTGAAGATGCGAGACGATTCTGTTTTCTTATTTTCTACTTGATCGATGAATTTTGCGTTAAGGAAAGGCTTGATGTACCTTGAAGGACATTGCATAGTAGGGTTTTATGTACGTAATTAGGGTTTTTTAATAATTATTATCATGTTTTAGTTAGTGTCTACGTCTCCATACCTCATCATTATCAGCCGACAGACGTCCACTGCTGGACATAGGCCTCCCCCAAGGATCTCCACAATGACCGGTCCCGCGCTGCCCACATCCAGCGGCTTCCCGCGACTTGCACCAAGTCATCGGTCCACCTTGCGGGGGGCCTACCTACGCTGCGCCGGCCGGTACGTGGACGCCACTCCAGAACCTTTCCGCCCCAACGGCCGTCAGTTCTGCGAGCTATGTGCCCTGCCCACTGCCACTTAAGTTTGGCGATTCTTCGAGCGATATCGGTAACTTTGGTTCTTCTGCGGATCTCCTCATTCCTGATTCGATCTCGCAGAGAAACGCCGAGCATCGCTCTCTCCATCGCCCTTTCCGTGACTTTGAGCTTTCTGACGAGGCCCACAGTAAGCGTCCACATACCTACCTACCTACTATACCTACTTGAGTATAAAAAAATTGCCATTTTTTTTAAATGTTTTGATTAGTGTCTGCATTTGTACCTACTTGAGTAGGTATTACATATTCTTCGGGGTTTAGTTTTGTGTTCTTTTTATGGTTTAATGTCTGCATCAGAATATTTTATTTTGAGTATTAAATTTTTTTCGAGGTGTTCTTTTTTGTGCTTTAGTTAGTGTCTGCCAACTTGAGTATTAAGTAAGACAGGAACATCAAAACAGTGAATTTATGTACCTAATGTGTGTCGTAATTTTATTACAAGGTGTTGAGCTTTATTTTGATCAAGATAGGTACTCGTAACTATACAATATAATACCTATATCGTTTTGCGTGCTTTGTTTACGGTATTTGGAAGTACAGTTGTGATGTATATGTATGTACGCACAAAATTAATTTCATGTGTTCTGTGGAGGCTGGCTACTGGCTACAGGCTTTCTCATCAGCCAATACCGGCACTTTCTTAGAGCCCGAAACACTAAGGGTTTCTAACTGTCTGCGGCTTGGAGTACCTGTATGTATACCGTACAGCTGCCCTTCCGGCAGCTATGTTGATGTGCTGGGACACCACGGACTTTCTTGCCAGAAGAGCGCTGGCCGCTTTTCCAGACATGCCGCTCTAAACGACATCATCCGCCGCTCTCTTGCCACCGTCAACGTGCCTGCGGTTTTAGAACCGTCAGGCATAATCAGAGATGATGGTAAGAGATCGGATGGTATGTCCCTAATTCCGTGGAAGCAGGGACGAGTGCTGGTGTGGGATGGCACCTGTGTCGATACACTAGCATCGTCCCACCTCCACGGTACTTCTACAGAAGCAGGATCGGCAGCTGAAGCGGCCGAAAAATCGAAAAGCGCCAAGTACAGAGGTCTCGGCTCTGAATACCTTTTCTTACCATTCGGAGTCGAGACCTTAGGTCCGTGGGGCCCCAGCGCCAACAACCTTATAAAAGACATCTCCAAGCGACTGGTAGATAACAACTAGAGACCGAAGAGCTGGCAGCTTCCTCGCTCAACGCATCAGCATTGTGATACAGCGAGGAAACGCTGCCAGCGTCTTTGGGACCATGCCTCGGAGGTGCTGCCCTTTTTTAAATATAGTCTAGTTATTGTTTTAGTTACATACTTTCTTTTAAGGTTTTTAGTATTGTGTAATGTTATATTTTTAAATAAAAGATTTAATATTGTATGGTTGAAGGAAGCGTTTCCATTTTGCAGTACAAATTCGGTGGATTTTTTTCTCCAGTTCTGCTTGCAGATACACCAGGCATTAGAAGTGAGAGTGATCCCTCTGTATTTTGCTCTGTACTCCCCAACCTAACGCCCGGAACAAAATAGCTAACATTGATTTCGTTTTGCTCATCCACAGCTCATTGGGCGACCGCTATCTATTATTTACACTCGGCACGGATGTGTTCTAGCGACAAACGCGTGCGTTCGACGGCCCGAGGGTTAATGGTAGGGGCTATTAAAAATGTTTACGTACTTTAGGTACCTCCAGTCAGAGACAAAAAAATCGTGTATTTTTATATCATACATGTGGTGTTCATACTTTTGATGTCACATATAATTTGAAATAATGTCAAGTATAATTACAATAATTGTTAAAGCTATTCCAACATGTGCGCTGTGCTTTGATTCTCCAATACAGTCTCATTCTTTAGATGGCAAATAAAAAACTGCCACTTCTTGCTATGTATAAGAAAATATGTAGGTAGGTAACTCTGAAAATTTTTACTTCCATTCTGACGGATTTTTTACGAACAACAGACAACCCGTGAACAACATGAATAAACGAAACCAATACAAATACCGTAACAATTGAAAACAAAACTGGAGAACTTGACGAAAAAATGTTCTTTGATTTATTTGGAATGGAGCGCTTCCAACGCCAATTAGAGACCGGAATGCCATGCGTACTCGTGCCCTACGTTATCTACCTACTCGTTTTTTAGACTTGTGGCATTAGGTTTATTTTTATCAAACGAGAAAAACAGTTTTATGTCAATGTGACAAATCTTCGTTGTGATTACAATTTCAAATTTATTATTTAGTACTAAGTTTTTCCACGACAAAATTTTTTCGTCTTACAGTAGAAATGGGCATGAAACTTCATATCTAGTACATACATAAAAAATGTAATCCTATCTACGCGTATGCGAAAGATACGAAAAGCGCTTTAAGTTTTTAGGCCCGGAGAAACGCTAAAATGTCAGACTCCGATTCGAATCGCTATAAAAGTAAGATAGTAACACTCTGCCTTCTTTAGTTCAAACTCAGAAAACAATAGTACCTACCTATAAATGTGAACTATACATTGCATCACAACTGCATTCCCAAAACAGGTAGATAGAGCACACGAAACACTACATAGATAAAACGATGACTATTTCACGTCTTGAAGCCACTTCTGGTTTATTTTTAGAATTTAAGTTGATATACAATAGTCCCCGTGTGTAATATGTCCCCGTGTGGTGCCGGGTTAGAATAGCACCTCCCCCTTTCTTCCCATGGGTGTCGTAAGAGTCGACTCTGGGAAAGGGTTAGTGTATTGTGGGCGATGGGCTAGCAACCTGTCACTGCAATATCACGTTTAACCATCTGGTTGCCCTGAAATTGCTAAACGTGGCACTGGTTTTTTGAATTCATGTGCTCTGCCTACCCCTATTGGGAATACAGGCGTGAGAATATGTATGTATGTATGTTTGTACGGTCGGCCAAGAAAGTGGTCTACCACTTTTGACAAAAGTTTCTGTCAAATCAAATTCATCACAAGGTTGACATTGTCACTGTCATAATATTATGGCGAGGAGAAATCGACCTTGTTGTTTCATGAGGTTCAAATGAATATCGATCTTGAGGGGGTAGACCAATTTCTTTGTCGACTGTACAATAGTGACAGCTTGCTTGGCGGTCACATCATCTTTTAAATGTCCTTCTTCAAATGGAGAGGTGTTATTTAACCCAACGTCACACGGAGGTGAACTTTCTCCTGAAATTAATAAAGGTGAGTATAAAAACATCAAAAATCCATGCAAAAACCCATAATTATTAATGAACCGCATGTTCAACGCACGCATCTTGCCACCATTGGCGAAGCCACATTAAAATAAACACCCGACATTACCATTCGGCGCAAATGGCGTTCGCATGTCGCGGTTATTAGAATAAATCCCGCATAATAAAACGGCAGTGATTCCAAACGAGTACTGTTTCATATTTACCGTTATTTGTCACTATTTTTTGCGTCATTTGCAAGAGCGGTTGACATTGAGGTATGCCGGCGATTAATCTCGAAGGGGTCGTGGGGGGAACCCCCCGGATGGTCCGTTATTTAGTTGAGCATTATATCAAGCGCGCTCCACACTGCTGGAATTAAATCAAGGCCTGTTCAGACGCGAGGAGCTATCGTTATTCATTAGCGTTTCTATGAATCTAGCTTAGCGGCTGGGACACGTGAGGACCCGGGAAATGGGGGGACTCTTGTGAGGAGTTCTGTAGAATCAAGGCAATAATTGAGAAGCGATACCAGTAGGGAACTTCGTTACAGATTTTGTTACAGTGGTTTATTTTATAATTTATTTACTTTATGTCTTACCATGACGAATCGCGTGAAGTCTTTGGTTACTCACTGATGCTAAAAAATTCAAGTTATACTTACATAGTTAATCTGTTCTTCTATTTAGTTAGCCATTACTGTACTAATCATGCGCGATATAAACTACTTGCAATTTTCTGGCGTCTATAATTTATACAGTGACAGGTATAGTCTAAAGCCCGTCACGGACTACGCATATACGATAATATTTTATTTGCGTATAAATGCTATTTTTCCATATTTATGTCGGTGTCGACAGATACTTAACGGTAAGTCTGCGCTGTTTGTGTTAGCTCATTGAATTGTATAGGGAGAGATATTGACAGATATCTGTTCAGTAACAGATATCTTACCGTATCTGCTTAGTGTGTGACACGCTTAACTCGCGCGCAGCTCGACTTACTCCTTGCTATGTTTAGTTGACAGGTGGTATCCGCGACGTTGTCTTTATTTGTTCAGCACATCGAGTAGATAAGAAGAAAAACAATACCTACACAATCACATTTTTGCGCATAGATACCTAATACTGGTAGAGAGCAGAATCCACACATAATAAATGAAACATCTAATATTAAAACCCATAAAAAATCTATCACCTGTTCATTCAAAGTCATCCGATTACCAATACCTCATCAATCACGCGCCGCCTCCTCGCAGGATAATCCGCATTTATTTCATTAGTCCAGCGAAAAGGCATCCAAGAGATTTCCTTTGTAAGGTATCAATTTAATCAGGACCGTATTAACATCTGCCAGTGTTGCCAATCTTCGGGTTTTATCATTGGATTTGCTGGTTTTTTTTCTACTGGTAGGTAAGTAATTAGGTATGCTTTTCGTTCCGATGTGCTGAAGGTAATGTAAAGGAATGTTTTTAATCTCGAGGAAGTACACTGTGACATTTTTTTATGCATAAGATAATAGTATAAATTATTAACTCCTTTTTTGTCCCGGTGGTTTGATGACGTCTAATTAAAATAATAACAACATATGAACAACTTTTATAAGGAGACCAATGCCGAAATCTCTAAAAAAAATTCTGTTTCATAGATCTGATGTCGGTTGATATTGTGATGCCACTGATAAATTTAATGTGACAGCCAATCTTTTTAAGCTATTTTGTTATACACATAAAGTACATGGTCTGATTGAAGTCTTTAAATTTTGAAGATGAAAATAATATCTACATTTGGTTCCTGTTTTATTTTTATTGCTAATTCAGTGACTATGCAATGTGTTTTACGATTACTATTTCTACAACGATTTTATTTTAATCTGCATGTTTCAGTATCACTAAGTTGGCAACACTGCTGAATGCGTTCGCAATAATGTAAAAGGCTTTCTCAGGTAACGCCGGTTTTAATGGAAATTAATGGCGACTGTGACCTGTGCCGGTGTGATGCGTCATCATCACACCGACGTCTTGGATATTGGTGATGCGAATGCTTAGGTAAATACAGGTGAAATCAAAACGGTGATAAAATATAAGTGTTTCATACTCTGGTAATGGTTGAAAGTGGAACGCATTTAGTCATTTGTTTTAAAATGTATTATATCCAAAATTGTATCAGGCTAATTTTAACAATTGAATTCATCATGTTGTGTAGCATTAACTGAGTAACAAGCAAGTAATTTGATATCAATTTAAATTCACTCTTAAATTAGTTATGTGTAGTGATATATGTATGTGTGTAGATATTTTGCTATAATCAGTAATTTTACTCTACAAAGTGAATTTAAATTGATATCAAATTACTATATTATCTGCAAATGAGGTAGACAGGGCACACAAAATGCTACATAAACATAAACATAGACATAATCTTACGCACCGTAGCCATTTCTAGCATATTTTCTGGTTTTAAATTAAGAGGTACTATAGTGACAGGTTGCTACAGTACTCCCAAGAAAATAAGTCACATCGGCTGTTTCCGTCTGCTCCGAGAAGCGCAGACGTTATCCGACAGTAGCCGAACGTGTAATTTATCTATATTGAACGGACACAATTTCGCTATACATTCTTAGCTCGGCTATTCCTAGCAGCGTTTAGTTCAACTACTCGACGCATGTGGCGCTGGGGCGCTACACATCTATCAATCAGTAATCACTCACAAGGAAAGAGGTTAGCGAAAAAATCTCTTTTATCATTGGTAGATCGAAGTTTCCCGCGCCACAAAAAGTGGTATATTGCGCAGGTACATCGTGGAGCATTATTTGTTTGGTAGCACTGTACCTTGTCGCCCAATATAGACCCTGACCTATTTACTTAGTCGCTTCTAACGACATCCACAGAAAAAACGGAGAGATGTTTACCAAAGCCCAATACCACACGGTGCCAAAACCGGTTGTTATCTACATGTTTTAGTGTTCCAATAAAAAAAAGGAAGGAGGAGCTCTTTAAAGTGTTTTTAATGTTCTTGGGTAACAATTAATTTAGCGAAAAGCTTTTTCGTGGAATGTTCCAATGAATGGCTAAGTAATAGGGGTGGTATTCTATGTAGGGTGGCTGGTAATTGAGCCTAAATATTGTAACCAATGGTCGGATATACGCGTTTGAAAACCCCTGTGAGGTTTTCCCGGAATTTTATTGAAAAAAAAAAGGTACGAAACCCGAAGGTAAGAAGGTATGAACCCCCCCCCCCTGTCTACGCTCATGAGAAAAACAAAAATAACACTGTATGAGATTTATCGTAGACTAGATAATAATTATAACATAAAACTCTCTTTCAACTTTCGATACTGTAATGTACGCTTTTCTAATGTATCTGAGCAAAAACATTTCCGTGACTTAATGTACTTATTTATAAAATATTGCTTTATTCCATCCTAGTCTAAGAATAATGAGCACTTAATCGGATTGACAGTTTCTGAGAAATTCTCTCCCACCGCATATTTATTTTCGTGAGGAAATGGAGCTTTTTATTTTTCCGTAAATTCCTAGTTAGACTCAGTAGTATTTTTCGTGTATTATTATTTGATATTTTTACTTCACGCTCTTTTCATAACATGATGATAATGAATTTATAAACATTTTATGAAGATATAATGAGCAGATATAAATAATTCGGGGAACATCAGTCCCATGCTAATTTGCCGTATTTGGTCGGGTTTAGAATAATACCTCTCCATTTCTTTCATAGATGTCATAAGAGGCAAATAAGGTGTTAGATATAAGTATATTTTAGGCGATACTCTAGCAAGCTGTTACTATAGTACCTTATAACTTAAACCCTTACATCTGTTAGAAGTGGTTACGAAACGTGGACAAGTCATGGTTTTGTCTTTGTAGTAACATTTCGTATGTTCATCGTAGGTTGTTCCCTTTTGGGAATATAGGCGTGATGTGTGTATGTGAGTACTGATCACAAAGACTAATTATTCTAATGAACAGATTGGGTTTTCTATGTCATGAATTGTATGTAGAAGAGTCCACTTCTGTATCTTTTTGTGTGTATGACCCAAATACACTCAGTTTCAATTTGTCAGTGTGCTCAGAAAAAGCAAGAGATGGAATCGATTCAATTAGAAGGTCGCAGCGGAAAACGGAAAAAAACATGCTGATGTTTCCTCGAGATTCTGATGGCGTAGAAATAAGCTCAACTTGAGTCTGTCACGGACACCAGGATACGTGACTCGGCTCGTGCGAGTGTCGTCCGGCGTGATACGAGTACAGTCAGTAACATAGATGCCTTCACGATACTACAGCGCCGCGATATACTAGCTAATGCCCGCAACTCCAACTGCGTAGAGTTGTTTTATCGCAATCCCACGAGACTGTGTATTTTCTGGGATAAAAAGCAGCCTATGAGGTAATATACGTTGTCAGGTTATGCTCGAAGAGGCTGTGAAGCGTGAATTAGGGTAACGGCACCAGTTATGGCCGGTTTAAGCTGATAAACACCAGTGATGGACACTTCATTCATAATTTAAAGACCATAGAGTTGTGAATTGATTGTTGTAAAACAAATTCCTTAGTGGTTAGTAAATAAGAGTCATTGTCCATTACTGGTTCTTTGTCCATTACCGGTGACCGTATAGTCATGGTTTTATTTTTTTAACGTCTCGTGTGTTCTGTCGTTTGGGAACATAGGCGTGATTGCATGTAGGTACGTGAGTAAACCACGAAAATTAAACCACTAAAGGCTTTCAAATTCATTTCGAAGCATCGTCAATACATGTAACGAGTATCTGGCAATCGACAGAGCAAAGCGTTGGTATAAAACAGAGCAAAAAACATTATAGTGAAATAAAATATGGCAACTGGTGGGAGCCCGCGCGGAATGCATCGCGACGTTACATTCAGCGAGTCATATTATACGCTCTTTATTGGTGCTCGCTTCACGGCTATTCGCCTGCTGTGTTGCGGTATGTACGCACATCGCTACAGCGTTTTTATTATGATTGAGATATTACTTTTTGAACGGTCTGAGGATGCCTTGTTTTCTCGTATGGAATGTTATACCTTAATAATTGTACATCCTGTGTAGTGTCGAGTTAGAATACATTTCTTTCTTGGATGTCGTACGAGGCGACTGAGTTATAGGTTTAGGCATGCTTTAGGCGACAGGCTAGCAACCTTTCACTATTATGTACCTCTTCCATCTGTTTTCAAACCTAAAATTATGCCAGAATGAGATGCGAAGCGTAAAATAGTCATGGTCTTGTCTATGTCACGTTTCGTGTGCTCTGCCTAGCCCATTTGGGAACACAGGTGTGATTGTGTGTATGTGTGTAATGATTTTACTTAATGCATATTTAGTCAAGTTATCGCTAATTTAGTGCATGATTGATTTTTTTTATTTGATGCAGGTAGTTTGGATCTTTGATAATTCTTTTATTGCTCTATGGATTTTTTGAAAAGGTATTTATTTGTTTAAATATGTTTTATATAGTAAAACGACTAGCTGTAAGTCGTATTAATATATATTATACTTATAATTATGTAATTTAAAATCTACGTGTTTTAGCTTGCGGCGTACAAATTCTTCAAAAATCAAAACATTAAAAGGTCTTTCGCTGTGTAAAGCGATGGCTTATATAACTAATATTAGTTACAATCACTGAACCTAAAAAATATTATTCATTTGAAAGTGTTTAAACAGGTTTTTATTTTAATAGATCTTAGTATAATAACCACTTTAAAAGCATATTACAGGCTATATAAAAGTTGACAACTTACGTCTTTTAATTTCACATCTACAAATTAGTAAAATTACCTACTTAATTATTCTTCTGTTTGTAATACTCAGAATTTCGCCCAAAACCGCACCAAACGACGCCAACATTGTCTTATATTAATTCCCCAGCCGTGTAGGCCTTTGTCCTCCTTAATAAAGCAAAGAACGCGTCAACTCTACGCAAGGGAGCAATACTAAACACGTGAATAGGTCATTTACTGAGACGGGCCCAAATCTGACGTCGCCAACTATTCTGTGAGGGAATGTTCCCTTGTGTGTTTAAGGGGCCTTCTGTTTATATTGCCAGCTTTCCTTGTTTAACATTTTCATTAAAAATGGGATGTGCTGAGCCACTAATACGGGTCTTAGCCAAGGATTTGATCAGGAAAAATACAGAAGAAAGGACATTTTCATCGTTTTAGTGAGATGATTTTTCTTTAACGTGCACGCAGTAAGCTAAACGAATCCTTAGGTATATTATAAATCGGAAAGTCAGTTTGTTTTTTTGTTTGTTTGTTCCGCTTTCACGCCGTAACTACTGAACCGATTGCTTTGAAATTTTGTAGATATAAAGATAGAAGTCCGAATTAAATAATAGGGTACTTTTATCCCGGAAAAACTGATGTTCCCGAGGGAATGTTAGCTTTATGCCGCAATATAACCGAATTCCACGCGGGTGAAGCCGCGGATGGAAAGCTAGTATAAAATATATCTTGAGACACCCTGTATAACTCATGTTTGTGCTTTGTCTCGGATACGAATAAACTAACCATGAGCTTCAATTTTAATGCAAAAAGAATAGATCGACAACTACAACAAAATTAAAACTAAATTCTGCAAACAAAATGTAACGTATTGTACAATATTTTTTAGTTGCTAAATAATACATTTTTTTAAGTTATGCTATTTAAAACAAGTACGATGAAGACGAAATATTGTAAAAATATTGAATATCATTTGTCTGTTAAATTATCGAAGTCATGACTGTTAGAATCACGAAAGGAAAATCGCTAAATTCATTCGGAACAACCACATTTCCGTTTCATTTAAATCGCTTCTAGCAAATACTCAAATGACTGCAGAAGGTACTCTAGAATCGTAGATACGCGACATAGGATAAATGTTTCCTCAAACGTTAACTTCGCAAAGTAGGGGCGAGTTGACGTTGCGGCGGTGGCTCCCATCAGAGCGAAACTTTCCCGTCCGGATGACTAGCTACTGCCTGAAACTAGACCGTTGAGTTGTTCCAGTTACTTGAACAGGTAGCCAATACTAACAAGTAGCCAACGACCATAAAACCATAAATCAAGAACAAGAGTTTTGTTTAAAAGTTAAAGGCCGCCATTTAGGTAAGATAACTATAAAAATTGTTGAATACGGTAGTTACCTAGATTAAAAAAAAAGGTGTACACGTTTTAAAAATTTAAACCAAAAACCCGTGTTTCCCGTGTAATATCGAGTTTGGAATAAAACTTGAGTATGAGTGAGTCTCACTGTAGTTTTATGTTCATAGAGTTTGAACCCCATATTTTTCTTTTACTTAATTGACGGACTAATTTATAATGATATATTTTTTGATATATTATTATAAACTGAGCCGTTCCATGAACTTGTCTGTCCGATTCTGACTCTAAGAAGATCAAATAAATATAAAATGCGGACACGCTGACATTTACACGTCCTTCATCACATCGAAGGAAATAATGAGATGCTTTAATCTTACGGTAATGACGCGACGGAGGGATGCAGTAATGATCCGTCAAATAAATTGAATTGTAAAAGTGAGGGTCGGGAGCAAATTGATATTCGAGCTTTCTTAATTAATTACGACGATAATTTCCTCCATTGTTTTGATAGAACGTTTCATTAAGAAATATTGCTTTCGGGGAAATATTGAACGAGTATTTTCAGTTTTGTTTGAAGTGCTTTAAATTCCCCGCGTGGTGTTGGGTTTAGGATTACGCCTCTTCATTCCTTCCACAGAGAACGAAATAGGATAATGTATATTTTAGGCAACAGGCTAGCAACCTGTCAGCTTTATATTTTAACTAGCTTTCCGCCCGCGGCTCCGCCCGCGTGGAACTCGGTTATATTGCGGTATAAAGCACAACTATAAGAAAACTTCTCGTTTCAAACGACACACGGGGCCATCGATCTATCATCTATCGATCGGTTATCGATTGATATCGATCTATCATCGATCGATATCGATCTATCAAGCAACTATATTTTTGTTTTCCCTCGGGAACATCAATTTTTTCCGGGATAAAAAGTAGCCTATGTCACTCTCCGTGCCCTAAACTATCTCTACCTAAAAAATCACGTCAATCCATCGCTCCGTTTAGCCGTGAAAGACGGACAAACAAACAAACAAACAAACAAACAAACAAACAAACAAACAAACACACACACTTTCATATTTATATATTGGTAAGGATTTGTATAATGTTACTTAAATCTAAATATATACCTAACAAAGTAGGCTGCTACGTATCGTAAAATAGTCATGTTTTTATCTATGTAACGCTTCGTGTGTTCTACCTTCCTTATGTTAGACTACAGATGAGATCTTATATTATGTATATTTTAGATATGCTTTGAATTTCAAGAACTTACTTCCATTTTTATGCGCACTCGGAGCAGAAGCGTGTATTTTTGTGTTGAGAATTTAATTTAACACAAACATCATATATCACATATAATTATATCACATTGCTTTATACTCGATTAGGTATCTAGACCTAATAAACACGCGCTATTTTTTTTTTATACGATGGACGTTTTGTTACTTTGAGTAAATAAATAAAAAAAAAACAACAGATTTTTGATAAATTTACGAGAAATTCCAATAGTCTATTAATAAATTCTGAAGGATAGTACTAAATGAGTTAGTAAACGACCCTCCGTATCAGAAACCGCGGCGTCCATAGGGGCCGGAGCGTCGCGAGCATGGCCGACGTATTGAGCTGCTAATTTACTTGCAAATTCCCTTAACCCTTAACTTGGTGAAAGTTAGAAGGTAACCATCGTCGTAATTAGCAAAAGGGGGCGTCGGTAGCTGTTCGGGGGTTGACCTCTGTAAGTTACAAAAACTAACAAACCTATAAAACGAATTGCTAATGAAAAAAAGTATTTTCTGTTTGCTGTTGAGTTTAGAATTACACCTCTCCTCGTGGATGTTGTAAGAGAGGGCTAAAAAAAATAGGTTTAGGTATGCTTTAGGCAACAGGCTAGCAGCCTGCTACTATTATTCCTCTTTCAAATGTTTTTAAATTTAAAATTATGGACCGCGAAACGGTCATGGTTTATCTTATTACCTAACGTTTTGTGTACTCTGTCTACATCATTTGGGAAAATAGGCGTGATTGCATGTACTAAGCATGGAAAAAAAAGGAAAAATGTTTTTTTTTCAGGTCTCAAAAATGCACCATTCAAGACGACTATAAAACCTTCAAACTGTTACGAGAAACGAGTCTTCACATAGGTACGTACGAGGATAATATACCTAAGTATGTATACGAGCTAAAAGTGTTGCTATTTTAGTGAATAATAAATAGCCATGTTGTAACCGTGATATACATATATTTTATGCAGTTCTTTGATCATCAACAACAAGAAATATATTATGTCAACGTTAACTCCACAATATTTGCACCTATATTGCTTATTATTTGCAAGATTCAAACAAGAAATGTTTTGTAATTAAGAAGAAAAAGCCAACAGAACCAGAGCTACCTACCCTAATAATGTATTATAGTGGTTTTCGCTCGAGCATTATTCTATCCGTCATGAGCATCTCCCAGAGTGTAAGACTATGAATTTTTAACGAAACTGTTCAGTAATGTTAAGTAAGTCATGTTTATTCAAATTGCTTTATGAAATTTCATAGTAGAATTTTCCGGGTGTAGCGTGACTGGGTCATTGTCATAACCCTAAAAAAACATGTCCATTTGTAATATATAAGACATTTTTAATAATTGCATTCAATTTACATCATAACTATAAAGTACAGGAAACGTACTAGACTATACTATATCATATTTTCTATAAATGTAATTATTTGTTTTGTTTATCACCACAAATGTAACTGAAAGTCCACTTCGGTGGACTGTCCGGATACCACCTGTTAATAGAATGTGGCTTTAAAAAAATACATCTCTTTTATTATTGTACAAAAATGCCATTTTTCCCTAATCTATGTATGATTTCCATTTAACATTAATAGGATTTAAAAAATTAAATGGAAATAAAACACATTTTTTGCATCATTGAATCTTGTCACAACATTTTTTGTCTTTTTGGTGGACATTACTTTAAATTCTAGAAAAATTAGGAAAATGTCAAATGAATAGACCGGGACATATAATTTAACTCATTCACTATCGTACTATCCCTGTTAGCAGCCATTTTGCCGTGACTTGTGCGCAGCAGACGATATTGTTGTGTTAACAAGAATATTAGGTGGTGTCAATGTTGAATTGTCTTTCCGGTTACTGCTGTATTTTGTAAGTACATCGCTATAAATCCACCAAACGTTTTTAATAATTAGTTAAGCAATCAGACATTGTAAATATGCCTTGCCTTTTGAATAATCCTTTAAATGGCTGGTGTTGTGAATGATATTGCGGAAAAAGTCCATTCGGTGGACGTCTTTTTGGTGGAATTTTTGTACACCCAAACGAAAAATGATTGTATTTTGATTGATTTCTTGTACTTTGGTTTAATTTTTTATTATAACTTTAAAAACTAGCTTCTGATTACTGTTTTGTTTTATCCGCGAATGACTATTAGTGACTGAATAGTGAATGTTCAAACGTAAATTCTGTGAAGGTAAAAAAACTGTAGAAGATTTAACAAAAACATACAAAATAAGCCTTGGAGGAAAAATGGAACGATGCACGACGATGCAGAAAAAAAATCAATATACAAAAAGAAACTTAAAAGTACATCGCACGCAAAATACCGTCATTGATTCCAGTTATTTTAGTACCATGAAATGGGTGAACGTATTGCAGTGAAAAACAGGAGAATGTTGAAAACAGAGAAACTTACTTACTTAGAAAGAAGTTGATGACTTCAGAATGCAGCAACCACTAAAAATTTGTGAGTGCAGTCTGTTTGTTGATTGAAAAAAATGTTCATAAAAGTATACAATTTTCGGACGTATATTCTGAAAGTTCGGATACGTCAACGTTAAAACCAGGAAGAGCCACCAAACCCCCATTCCATACATGCTTCTTGAAGACTTGAAGGCTTCCTAGTCTTCGGAGGACGAAGGCATATTTGGTCCACCGAAAAGAATTGTCATTTCGGTAGACAGACACAAAATATTTTTTATATACTTTTTGAATGTATTTACGTGTCTGATTGTTCATGATTGTGAGAATATATCATGAACGTTATTTTTATTTAAGATGTTTACCGCTTTTTGTTTTGTTTTTTATCATTAATTAACATAATTAGTCCACTTGGTGGACAAATTAGTCTTTTTGGTGGAACCGAAATATCGTTATTTCGTTTTAAATCGTTTTTTTTTAATAATTGATCTCTGAATTGTACTCAGTTCTGTTGCAAATTAGAGTAAGAGTCGTAATATACCTTTGATTTTTATAAATTACGTATTTCATTTTTTGGCGAAAAAAATTGCCAGGCTTGACAATGACCCGACTGAAACTTTGTTGTGTTTTTAACGCAGAATTATTTTTACATCCGCATTACTTTAACATTTTTAAAATTTGCAAAGCATGTAAGTTGAAAGTAAGAAAATGAAGTAAAGTACATACATATTCTCACGCCTGTATTCCCAAGAGGGGTAGGCAGAGCACATGAATCCGAAAATCCAGTCGAAATTCAGTCGAAGTAAAGTAATAAAGTGATATTAATTAAAGTCAGCTTAGACACGAAAATAAAGTTTTCTTTTATAATAAAATACGTAAGGTCAGGTGGGGGAAGAGAAACGCAGGTGTAAGAGGGCACTACAGAGCATACTCACTCATAACTCGTACGAGTTATGGTCTGTGGTGCCTCTTACCCCTGCCCTGCCCCTGAATTTCTCTTCACCCACCTGACCTTAACTACAGTAATTGCCGTTTACTATACAATAAAAGAAAATCTAGTCTGTAACAATTACAAACTTTTTGAAAAACGCCTTAGTAACATAAAAGGATAAAACCTCCGTAAAACATAGACATTGATATAATTTCACTTTTTTGCCGTGTGCTCTGGGGTTTAGAATAACACCTCTCCTTTTTTCCGTGGATGTCGTAAGAGGCGACTAAAGATATAGGTTGAGGTATATTTCAAGCGACAGGCTAGTAACCTGTGTATTGCGGCTCTTAATTTAAAACCTACAAAATGCAGTGGCTGGGAAACGTGAAATAGTCATGGTTTTGAATGTAGCGTTTCACGTGCGTACTCCATTTATAACTTTTTATTGTAACTTTATATCACATTATGTATGATTTAACTTTTTTTTTAATGCTAAACGTGGCACTGGATTTTTGAATTCATGTGCTCTGCCTACCCCTCTTGGGAATACAGGCGTGAGAATATATGTATGTATGTAACTTTTTTTAAAAGTCATATACCTCTTTCAGCGGTGACGGTTGAATTTCAAACGCGTGAGATCACATCCCGAAGACGTGTCGGTCAGTCCGTCGCCCACTACGACACCGAATCTTTTACGACGTCCAATAACGCCGCAATATGTCGGTTATTCCAACGTGTTCGACATAAATCACGCCGCTCGTTATTTTATAGGTTTTAATTTCGGCGTTTTATATCGCGATAACATCTGTGGTATAATGGCGCGGGTTTACGAGTTCCTGTTTATGATACGGATACATTTTTTAATTGTACAGCGTGTGGCGTGTGGAAATGTGAGTTTGATGAGTAATTGGTATGGTGGAGAATAATTGGAGCTGAGTGTACCATATTTTGATATAAGACTAAGTTTGTCCAATAGCTACGAGAGAGAAGTCGAATCGTAATTTGTGATATAGATAACTAGCGTCCCGCTTGGACTTCACACGGCTGCAATGTTAATTTATGTATACAGAATGACATCACATTACAAATCTTTAAAAATTAAATGATCAGTGGTTCTCTGCTATATTATGCATGCATAATATTTTCTTAAATCACTACATCGAATAAAACACGACATCAAAATCTGTAACGTATTTTTAAAGATCTAAGCATACATAGGGACAGATAGCGGGAAGCGACTTTGTTTGATACCATGTAGTGCATGTTCCATGTACCATGTAGTTCCCGTGTGGTGCCGGGTTAGAATAGCACCTCCCCCTTTCTTCCCGTGGGTGTCGTAAGAGTCGACTCTGGGAAAGGGTTAGTGTATTGTGGGCGATGGGCTAGCAACCTGTCACTGCAATATCACGTTTAACCATCTGGTTACCCTGAAATTGCTAAACGTGGCACTGGATTTTTGAACTCACGTGCATATATATTCAATTTGGAGCTGGTGATGGTGACTGATTTTTGTAAGTCTAAACATTGGTTTGGTTTGAATGTCTTGGTACAGATAAAATTGTGCTTCACATATGAATTTATAACCGTGATTTTAATAGCAAATAAATGTTAGCAAATAAAAAGCTAGTAACTAAGCGATGATTGCTATTTAACACACAGTGACTTTATGTAAGTATTCCTATTCCATAGTGTCCCTTCAAAATTCTTTTGCGATTTTTCAACAAACAACAAAAATATATGAAGTGTGAATCCCTCACCGCACTCACGTCTCGTCTGCGACTTACGCTGCTTGAAATATGGTCCATCTACAGTTATGCCTCCCTAGACAAACGTTAGTCCTTTACGACGTGACCGGTAATAGAAAACCGAGCAACAAATCATCTATTTATCTTATACGTAGAGACACAAAAGTTGCCTGTATTCTATCTGTGCGAGTCCCCAATAATAAGTTGCGTTACTGTTTATACTCGTATACGTAAATTAGCCAGGAAACGCCAGGGAAGAAGACATAAATTGTCATAGCGCTGGTATAACAGGGAGTGGACAGGCATCAAGACCGTGGAGGAGTTGCTCTGACTCGCTATGGACAGGGTGAGATTTAAGGAACTGACTGGCAACTTTCAGTGATGAAGTGGCACAATTTATAAAAAGATGATAAAGAAGTATGTATATCCATTCCCTTCGAAGTACCTACCTACATCGAAAAATAAACAAAACAAATAACGCGTTACATATTCCAACAAACTTAAAGTCTACAAAAGCAAAAAGGACGTTCTCGAAACGCGAAATGTTTGTACAAATGTTGCTTACGGAAAATGTGCAACATGCATGCAAATAGTTCAATACGCAAAATGCATGACGTCATATCATTTCTTTCCGCTTGACTACGACGTAGGATTGCTACGCTAGGTCTTTTTGACGTCATTATTCGGTACAATTTTACTATACGAAGGTATAACGTCACAAACTTCCACAGTGAAAGTTTGATAATCTATTGATGTTGAATAATTTGATAAACCCAAAAATACTTGTCACGTGTATCTCCATAATCTAACCGACGGACTAGAAAACCATAATTATCTCCAACCCAATCTTCGTCCCTATTCAAGCGTTAACTGTTAAAACTATAATTTCGTTTCAACCTAAAAACCTTTAGATGAAACATGACACCGAAAAACGAAAACTTCATCGATAGTAGTCTAAAAAATGTCAAAAGAGGCAAAATTGTTCATCAAAATGTAAAACAGCGCAATTTTCCTGCACTGCCTCCAAACGAGAAAGAACTGAATTAACCGGACGTTGAAAAACAGATAACTGTATTTGCATAACTCGTTCACACGACGCGGCAACCTAATTTGAGTTGACAGGTTAAAACGACGCAGACGGGAAACAAATAAAGCTTTGGCTATTAATAAAGAGACATCTATTTTTAGAGTACTTTTTGTCCTGTGTTTGAAACCGGTAAACAGGCAAATAGGTACTTAGTAATGTTTCTAATACGTAGTCATCCTTTTCTCTTTTATGATGTGTAATTATTGCCAGTTTTATTATAAATTAAGATACCACAATATTATACCACCTTGTGTATGACTTAAGTTGAAGCATTATATCTCGTCACTAAGTTTTATAAAATTTGTCAGCAAAAAGGACTAATTGAATGGACTTTTCGTGTACGGTAAGCAAGGTATGTCACTACGACATTTACCGTAATTAAATTCTACGATGGGCCAGGAATCAATTGGTTCGATATCACAATACAACAATAATGACGTATGTCGTAAGTATATTAGACAGATATCTGAATCAATCGGTTTCTCAAAAACAAAAGAGATCTTAAACATAAAACTACCCTGAGACTCACTCATAGTGAAATAACGGAACTACTCACGTATTTTATACCGAGATTAGCTCGACATGTCTCGGGTAAATCCGAGTGCGCGTCTGTCCGTTGCCGTGGTGCGTAGCTCCAGATGATGGGTCACGGATTGACCCAAAACATGTCGAGCTAACCTCAGTATAAAATATGTAAGTAGTTCCGTTGTTTCACTATGAACAAAAGAGATCTCTAACGAGTGAAAGAACGTTGTTTCATTGTACAGACTTTATTATTTTACAGATCTTTGTTTTTTAATCTTAACCTTAATCTTAGCTCAAATAAATCAGCACAATTTACTCTGAGACGACTTTTTCACGTTTAGGCTCTTCTTACAAAAATAATTAGGCTAAGAGCTTATCCGGGATTGGATTCGGCGCCGTTTTTCTCAGTAGCTGAAACAGTGCGCGAGAACGTCTGTTATTGTTCGTTCGACAAGAGAGAGAGCAGTTGCCATTAAAAGGTCCGACGTTTGCCCCAAGAGAGCTCTTTCATCGGCCAGGAGTGTGTGTGTCGGAGCTGCGAAGAGCAGGAGGTGGTAAAAGGTCGTATAAGGTTCTTTAGAATAAAACAGACGTAATTCAAAATTGTGTCGATTTTTAGATTTGGTCTATTAACTGATGTACGAAATAATATTACGTGTATTCAAATCTACACGATATTTAAAAACAGTGTCACACTTTTCTGCTCTGATAAGGTCGCAGTTTCATTCAATCATGCGGTTATAAACTCATTTGTATTGTTTTTGCAAAGATTGTTCAACTTGATTTATACTTAGTTCCCGGCAAATAACATAGTAGCATTATCCACAATTTTCAGAATTATTGTTTGTTCGAAAAATATAATAGCATAACATTGTCTTGGTAGGATTCTATTACAAATAATTTTCGGGCCAGGTTGACACTGCGATCCTTAAAGATCCGAAATCCTGCCAGAAAGGTGGCTTAGGTAGGGTTAGAACTGCGAACTTCGCAAAATCATAACCCTGTCAGAAAGCACGTTTAAGTTAGGATAGAACCGCGACTCATGCAATCAAAATCTAGCTGGAGAGGTGAGTTGAGTTAGGTTAGAATTGCGACTTTCGTAGAACCGATATCCCGTCAAAAAGTGGATTAAGTTAGAACTGCAATCTTCAATACCACTACCAAAATCCTACTATTCTTATATGCCTATTCAGCATTCGGATTTCGCATTTTATGCGAAAAGTTGTATTCAACCAAAAAATGCGTATGAATATTTATGGGAAGTCTGTTCATGTGACATTATTTTATGCCAATACATAATATGCTTATACTGGTTATGCGAAATGAAATAATGACGAATAAAATAGCCAATCTGCCTCGGTCGGCATCATAGCTCGGTGTCGCGGCGGGCCTACCCTTGTGTGCGTCGACACCTGTGATATCTCGCGGGTGTTTGCGCGCCATTCACCACAGATAGCATAGAGATAGCGTCGTTTGCCGGCGAGATTAAATGCGCGCCAGTTTCAACGGGCGAATCATTCCGTACTTTAATTTGGTTCAATTAGCGATGAGCTCGTTCGAAGTTTAAAAATAGTTTGTGATGACTTTTTATACAGGGTGTATCAAACCCCTCTGGTGATAACTGACTGGAGTATAATTTCGTCATAAAAATCGCATGATTTTTTGGAATTCAAAATATTACGTTATTTTCTTATTACGCAGGACATTCGGGAATCAAATAGCATTATAAAAGTTTTTAAGTAGTAATATGACTGTTATCCTGTAGGTACAATTTGTAAAACAAGTAACCATAAAAATGGAACATAGAGCATTTCCTTTCTGTTCTAGACAACCCCGGAGGTATTGAAAAAAAAACCGCAGTAAAAAATATCAACCTTTATAGGCTAAAGGTTGATATTTTTTACAATATAGGTATTGTGAGACTATTTACGTTGACGATTTGTAGAAATATTATTTTACTTTACCCCTTTAAAATGTGGACATTAACCGCATCAAATTGTATTATATAATACTACCTTATAAATTAAAGGAATGCAGGTGCTTCCAAACTGCACGTCGAATCCACTAAAGCGGCGAACGAATCATCAAATTAGACATAACGTCTGTTTCATTTCTGAAATTTCTTTGTATTGCAAAATTTTATGCGTTCTTTGTTTCGTCAGCATTTTTAACTGGCTTTTTGTAGAGTAATTGAAACTTTGCGCTTATGAGGGTAGGGTTCATTTCGTTTTTCCGTCTAAGAGGTAAACATGAGCCGGTGACAATCGCGACTGAGAAGACCGCGCTAACGAGCCCCCCGCCCCCTCATTTTCATTTTATCGTCGCCCCGCCCCCACCACTCGCTCATAGTTGCTTTTTCTGAACTAAGTACCCCAATGCTAGACTAATGTGAATCAGAGTACAGTAAGCGACGCAGATTTCCCTGTGCATCTGAATAGCTTTTAGAACATTTTTTTGAGGAAACCTTCGCTTTACTGGTAGATGGTAAACTTTCTATTTCCTTTAGTGACCTTTTCAATTCAACGTTAAATGAGAAGTTTCGAATTCACACTGGGTCTGCGTGGAAACTGCAGCCCATATATATATAGAGAGGAGGTCTATGGCCAGCAATGGGACGTTACATATGCAGGTTTTTTTTCGGTGACCTGCCGGCCTGCCATGACAATACGCGTCATTCGACTCGCGCTAATTAAAAAACGTGTAATATTCTGTATCTCGAGTGAGATAGTGACGGGTTTTGTCTTTCTCGCGCGCATCTCGACACGTGTCTTGCCGTGCTAGGCCGACAGGGTCATGATTAAGCCGATTAGCTTCTCGTATGTGGGAAGTGAAAAACATACTTACTACATACGTTTTAAATAAAAAATATGCTCATTGACTCTTATCAAAAGCAGATGAGGGGTTAATAATATTGATAGGTAGTTGGTACAGTCACTTTCCTGTAGATAATGTACAGATGAACACGGTGACGTGAAAGTTATTTTCGGATAGGTACGTTGTCATCTCCGATAACTTGTGGGCAAGGTGTTATATTTCAGTGTGACCTATTTTGTGGGGCAACTATTCATCGGGGCCTTTATAAAACTCCTCTTAATGTAGGTCACCACCCAAGCAGTCCCGTTTAGTTGCTCTCTAGATCTATTTTATAATAATAAATGTGTACACTGACAGGCAAATATAGCTGGTGCAACACAGGTATAAAACAACTAACACAGATAACGACTATTATAAAATACTTTAAAATTTATATCGGCGTATTGGGAAGCCGATCCAGCGGATCAGAAGGCTAGTAACATTTTAGGGACTTGTGGGCGCATATTATGAGCGTATCACCAAAAAAAAAACAATGTAGTCAGATCACTGTATTATTTATTTCACTCAACAGTTACCGCAGATATTAAAAAAATACCTACACATATAACATACATACATAAACATACATAACCGTCACGCCTTATTCCCTGCGGGGTAGGCAGAGACCACAGAGCGCCATTCGCTTCTATTTTGACATACTTCTTTCGCTTCACTAACATTCATCACTCTCGTCATACACGCTCGACGGTTTCGGGTACTCTTAATTTGGCCTCCCTTTAGCACATCGCCGATCTGGTCGATATACGTTCTTCGAGGGCGCCCTCGACCGACTTGCCCCAACACACTTCCCTTGTAAATTTGCTTACATACCCTTGCTTCATCCCTTACATACCCTTGCTACACATATATAAATGGGTTTTCAAGTCACTATAGCGTGCGGGTCGGTGTGAAGCATTGACGTTTGACTCTACATTTACAACTATATTCGGGATTATCAACTATTAACCAACAATATAACTACCCGATCGATTTCATTATTTAAAAATCAATAAATAAGAAATAGGTGTGCGCAGGTTTTGCCGCCATCTCCGACTTAAAATATAAGGTGGTGTAATCAGGAATATTTTTAACACTTTATCTGTGTTTTATTGAGTTAATGTGTGTTTTATTTTTATAATCAACGGTGTAAATTATACAAATTAGTAAAATTTCTTTGTCTATTGTCTTAAAAAAAAAGTTGAATCTAAATTAAGGGTTAGTAAAAATAAAATCAAGCTCTGTTGCTCTGTGCTATGAAAATTACTAATACATACAAAATGTTTAGCTGACTATAGTAAACACAGAGGAATTAATTAAGTTTTGATTTACGTGTTCTTGGAAAACGATTCAAATATAGATATCTATACTTAGTACTTAGTTAGGCAAAAGCTTTATATTTGTAGAAGTAATTTCCTAGTACGCTTCTTGGAACACCTTCCCGGCATTGATTGATTTTCAAGAAACGCTAATCTATACTAATATTATAAAGCTGAAGAGTTTGTTTGTTTGTTTGTATGTTTGTTTGTTTGTTTTAACGCGCTAATCTCAGAAACTACTGGTTCGAATTGAAAAATCATTTTTGTGTTGGATAGATCATTTATCGAGGAAGGCTTTAGGCTGTGTTACATCACGCTGCGACTAATAGGAGCGAAGAAATATTGGAAAATGTGGAAAAAACGGGGTGAAAATAGTCACTATTGCACGCGAACGGAGTCGCGGGCACAGCTAGTAGTAATATAAATTTCCAGAAGATTCAATAAAATATAAACATGCATACAACGCACGTGTATTATCAAATGGGGCAAATAAAGCACACGAAACGTTACTTAATCGAAAATACTATTTCCGTTTCGTTTGCCAATTGTGACAGGTTGCTTGCCTGTCGCTTAAAGTATGCCAAACCTCAACCTTAGTCACCTCTTACGACGTACATTGAAATAATGGAGACTTGTGTTTTTTAAACCAGAAAACACATTAAATAAATTTAGGTATATTACAGATTAAGGAAGCTAAACGCCAATAGCTTTCGCCGTCATACTCTCGGGACCAATCAGGAATTAGTGCACATTGTAATTCATTTGTGCAATCAATTTGGAGTTAATCACATTACGTCGCGTCACGATTGCGCTGCAATTGGATGACGATGATTGCATTGCAATAAAGGTGCTAAATGGACATAGTGATTCTGTTTTACATTTTCAGTTTGAAATTTATCGAGTTCTTGACCTTTTACTTAAACGTCAAAGTCACTGCCTTATTACAGACATGTTTTTTGGCGAGAAATTTATTAGACACAATTACACTTTCATATTTTTTGTATTATTACAAATACATGCTTAAATTTCACATACACATTGATTGAACTGCATACATTTAATGACTAACCAGTTTTGTCTCTTATAATAATAGTAATTCCACTTTTTGTTATAAAAAATGTGGAAAGCTTCTCAGTCTCTGAACATTTCTATAGTTGACACCTGTTTTGCAGAGATGTGATCTCATTGTCATTTTAGCCGGAGAAATAGTGCACTCTTCGGATCACGGTCTTCTTGTTATGTTAGAGTACACTTATGATGTGCATCATGCTAAGAGCAATAGCTATAATCTAGCAGGCGTCAGGCCTGCACGTCTTCTTTAAGATCTTTAATTTTTGAATTATAAAATAAATTGAGTACCGAAATTTGTTGTAAATTTCAAAATTTCATCGAATGAAGTTTATTTATTGTAAAACTTGAAATTTTGATTAAACATTCTACAAGCATACTATAAACAAGCTATCGAGAACACTACAGTAAATTTAAATTACAAACAATTCCATAATTTATAGTGTCAACAATACCATAGTAAACTTCAATTACAAACAATGCCGTACTTATAGTGTCAACAATACCATAGTAAACTTAAGTTACCTACAATGCCGTACTTATAGTGTCTACAATACCATAGTAAACTTAAGTTACCTACAATGCCGTACTTATAGTGTCTACAATACCATACTAAACTTCAATTACAAATAATGCCATAATTTATAGTGTCAACAATACTTAAATTACAAAAAATGTCGTACTACTTACACACACCTGACACACCCATCCTCACGCTCGTATTCCCAAGAAGGGTAGGCAGAGCACATGAATTCAAAAATCCAGAGCCACGTTTAGCAATTTCAGGGTAATCAGATGGTAAAACGTGATATTGTAGTGACAAGGTTGCTAGCCCAACGCCTACAATACTAAACTTGCCGTACTTATATTGTCTACAATACCATTAGGTAAACCTAAACTACAAACCATGTCATATTTATAGTGTCTACAATACTAATTTGTGTCATTTATGATTCCCTTACGCATTATTTGGTGCAGCAGTTCGGATGTTATGCGCGTACATATATTTTGAGGATTCAGTTTTATTTATGTATATTAATTAGAACATATGCATGTTATTTTATTTTAATACGGTTTTAATTATTAGTAGTCAGGAGTAGACTTTGAGTAAGAAGGTTCTCTTGACAGTAACGCACATAACATAACATACAAAGATCCTTTTTGTTATTAATTTTGTGTAAGGTTTGTTATGTGCGATTTTCAAAGAATCTCTTGTACAATATTTATTTCTTGGTATTAGCAGATACTAATTAGTATTTACTTATTAAGATAGATGACAACATTGACAACCTCCGTGGTTATACGCATTCCTATGAAGCATGATCTTTGCATAAGGAGAGCACAGAATAAGGCCCACTCCCGAACAAAAGTCATGTTTAGGCATAATCAACTAGCTGTCTTTTTCTACCGTTACCTGCTTTCACGCGAAATAAAAACTTATTGCGTGACTCGAGCGTTCATATTCCGTTGAGCAACTCTGAGTCAAAACCGGTATGGCGGCACAGGATTACCACACGCCGATATTTATTGTTTTTTTCTTTGTCACACAGAACACACGCGCCGTGAGTACCAGCTTGCTGCTGTAAACCTTTCGCGAGGTACTAAGTAAAACAAGAAGTGGGCCCTCCCTAGTATTAGTAGATATTTATTACAGGACGTTGTTAAACTGCAGCGCTGAGATGGTGTAGGACAAAACGATGCTCAAAGAAATGGGAATTAGCGTCATGTCAAAGTCTATGGAGCCGAAGGCTTTTACGGATATCGGACGCGCTGTCACGATCCGGTCTAAACGTTTTATTGCTTTATAAACTCCATCACCTGAAACAATACAAAATTAGCTTGTATTTTATAGTTACGGGTATCACAAAAACTAGCCTTGGCTAACCCCCGGAAACTACATTATTTTTATAGGTTAAAAATAGCCGCTCATCGTCCGTGGTATCCAAACTAACTTTCATTATTTCGTTACACACGTGTAAACGTATTTGTAAATAAAATTAATGTTTCACTTTAACGTCCCGTAACCAAATTGCATAAAAAGGAAAGCTTATAATTTCGATCTGTCTGTCTTCCCGGCTATCTACATGCACATTGTTTGTATTTGCACTATTTCATAGAAACACAGCGACACTTCAACAACTTTCCGGGAAAATGTACCATTTTTTTAAAGTACACATTATGGACAAATGCACTTATTTACAAAGTGTACTTATCGGGAAGTGAACTTTTAAAGGAAGGGTACTTTCCGGGAAATAGATCAATCTAAAATAATGCAACTTTAAAGAAACTGCACATTTCAAAAAGTGTTTTTAAGAGTCTAACCCTACCTATTTACCTACTATATACCGCTCTTTCTTTACTGTTTTTTTTTTAGTTCCCACTTATATTGTAGCTACGTAAATTCTACCACCATGGTAGAAATAAGGAGTCGTATAGCATATTACCTGGCTTTAAACGGTGAGCAAGAGCTTGTCGTAAGCAGATGACCAAGTCGTGGGCATTTTTTTGCAACCGATGCGCCGCTCCGACCACTTTGAGTACCACGAACAAAGACACGAGCAACGCAGCAAATAGCGGGCTCATGTAAAATATCTCTCTCAATTGATCCTTTAAAGAGAATCCATAATTAGTTACGGTATTCGTCAATAGGAATATGTTAAGATATTTTCTCGCCATTGGGCCATTAACGACATTATCCGGAGAGCTTTGGTTTCGGCAAATATGCCGTGTGTCCTGGAGCCATCCGGGTTATGTCGGACGGAAGGCAAGAGGCCAGACGGGCTGACATTGGTACCGCGAAAGCCGAATCCGCGTCGACTGGTTTGGTGAGACCCTTATGGGTACCTTTGCACCTGATACAATCCAGGGTGGATTTTAGGATAGTGTGTGTCAGAATAGTATATTTCTTTGTAGTGTTTAACTTAATTGTTATAAATGTTATTGTTATAGTTTGAAACTAATAAAATATAGGTACGTGGATATTTTAAAGTTAAGATATTTGATAAAGAACATTACTTACCGCTCTACTTAAAGCAACCACCGTGTAGAACTTTACTGAATGAAATACTACGAAAGAGATAATTATACACAACAACTGAAAAATAAAAGTTAGGTTAGTAAAGTGAAGTCAGCATTAATTTAAATAAAAAAGTTTTACCTGGATATCAAAAACTTTGTTAAAAAGTTTAGTGCTTTCCTTGACAGTGATGTATGTTTTACTCCATTTTTCTATCATTTCTTGGACCATTTCCGGGTCATTCCCATTTAAAATTGACACAACGTTTTCTTGATTTAAACTATTGCATGATGATGATAGTACAGCTTTAACACTACGCGTGATGCCCTTCAGTTGTTCGGACAGTACTCGAAGATTGTAATATAAAAACGCTAATTCCAAATGACTTCGATAATGTGTGAAAGTCTTATTAAAGAATAATAACAATAACGTTGCAAGCTTCGAAATTTTCATAAACTTGGTATAGTTGTGCATGGTAATATATACCATGATGATCAAAAACGTTACAAGATATGCGGCAAATACGACGAGACCTATTTTAATATACTTTTCTATTCTATAACACTTCACATCATTTTTGCAGGCAACATGATTTGAAGTTAAAAAGCCACTGAACTCAATGTACGTTTTAGAATGGTGCAATGAAACAAGTAAGGTAATGATGATGTTAAAAGTATCCAAGAGCGTTCTTAAATCTCGTGACGTGACGCCGTATGTTAATAAAACGTACACGGCCAATGCCAATTCGGCTAAAATTTGGATTACAACTATGATTTTGACAGGCTTGCTGAATATATTAAAGTTTCTGAAAATGCCCAATAAATTTTCAACCGCTATAAAATATTTTAACTGTTTTGGTTCAATATTTAGGAAGAATCCCGAGGTACTCATTTTTATAACCGTTCCGACCGTGTAATGACTTCTTTTAAAGTAACTGCCGTTATGTCCATTACATGGTGCTTGTGTACCTAGAAATATTTTACATTCCAAGTAATAAACTAAAAGGTTTTATTAAAAAAGTGACCAATCCCAACCCCGACTCCAGCAGTGTTGATAAGTATTGTTGGTTTACCCTCAATAATTCAACCCGATAATTTGATTACAAAAATGAACGATATGTGTATGTCGCAGGCGGATTGTATAAACCGCCGTTTTACATAACGGCTAGGCGTTATGCAAAACAGCGCCGTTTTGTAAATCCTCTACTGTTTATGTTATGCAGCGCCACGAGTGTTAAAAATCTGAACTAAAAACGACAAAGTGGCGGCTAATCTCTCGCCGTATTACATTCTGCCTAGCCGTAATGAATAACGTTTAGCACCGAATTCATTCCGGCGGTTTTTTATTCAGCCGCATTCAATCCGGCTAAACGTTGAGCCGCCACATTACAAAACGGCGCTGTTTTGCAAAACGGCTAGACGTAATGTAAAACGGCGGATTTTACAATCCGCCTTCGACATGTACATTTTTGGTGTAGGAATACATCATGACATATCTGGTGCGTAGACACCCAAAACAAATAAGGATGTTAGCCCTACCTTCAGCCTAACCCAGACTATACGGGAATCAATGCATTCATACCCTGTTACACAACTCCTCAGTCTTTCCGACAGGATCATCCCAACCCCTTTGCTGCCGTGTTCTGCGTCTGAAATTCCAGACCAGAAAGCGGAGAACGGCCCGTGGGAAGACATATTTATCCTGCCCCTTTCGCTTCGTCTCTGTCACACATAACATATCAATGCCTTTCACCGCCATCACTTCACATACCTCATCTAACTTACTATTCATTCCTCCACACACATTCCATGTCGCAAAACGACACTCTAACGTCCGCATTTCGCCCCTACGGGAACGGTTTCGGCGTGGCGTGTGGCGAGCATCACCGCCGCCTGTGGGCTGCGTCACTTTGTCCCCCCCAGAATACGCGGGACAGCCTCTGTCCGAGGACAGAGGGAGGGATTCTCCGGTCAGACCGGTACCCTCCTGGGGTAATCTACTTTTGAGTGACACTACCATAGTTCTACGCAGGTAGGGATACAGGGGTTTTGTTGTTTTGGGAGAGGAGAGAAAAAATTTACACCTTTTTTGGATACACCTTATTACAATGGATGTTTGTGCCTCGGAAATATGGGAGTAAGACACAAACAGCTTGAGCACTCCGGGGTCGCATACCCGTAATGAAATGCGCCAGATAACGGACAGCTATCTGGTATTTCATCCTCTGAAGTCTAGTGAATGCGGTTGAGATGCGTTCTTTGCGTAGCATGAGTGGTATAAAACTTACTGATAGGGTGCGTAATATTGTGATTAGAGATAAGTGTGGTCTGAAAGAGAATATTATTACAAGGGTAGAGAAAGGTATGCTGCGTTGGTTTGGGCACGTGGAGAGAATGGATGAATCAAGGATATGTAAGCAGATCTACAAGGGAAGTGTGTTAGGGCAAGGCGGTCGAGGGCGCCCTCGAAAAACGTATATCGACCAGATCGGCGATGTACTAAACAAAGCCCAAATAAGGAGTACCCGAAACCGTCGAGCGTGTATGACAAGAGTGATGAATGTGAGTGAAGCGAGAGAAATATGTCAGAAGATGCGAATGGCGCTCTGTTGTCTCTGCCTACCCCGCAGAGAATAAGGCGTGACGGTTATGTATGTATGTATGTATGTATGTATGAATACATCATGACTGTGTGAAGTTCCCAATAAACCAAACTCTCATACTGAGGAGAGCCCTAATTTATTACTTCAGAGACGTCTTAGCAGTGGCCCACACAGCGAAGGATTTTAAAAGCTTTTGGAAAAATACTCAGGAATTTAACGTTGATTCCGGCATTCCTGTGAGCATTGGAAGCAAGAAAAATTCGAGCGACATAGCCTAAAATTTTAGAATGATATTCACAGTAAAATTACCAGGCGGCAAAAGCAGACAGCGAGCGGGCAGTTGCCGAAGCTGAGATCAGATCTGATGGTATTATTTAGGTTCTCTACAAAAAACGTGACAGTGGTCTTAAGCGTGGTAAGTCTTCTACTACGTGAGTTAGTTTCATCGACTAATTTTAAAACTACTCAACGCCATTGCTTTTAGTTGTTTAGAAAATTGGTAATATTGGGGAATAGTGATGTTGACTGGGTTAAAATATGTAATTCTAATTTGGTAGTCCGTATATTAGTCCGGTTATGCCATAACAGTTCCCAACCTTTCCTGGATGAGGGACCACAATGTAGCTACAATAAAACTCACTCATTGTATGTACCTACGGGGACCGATGGCGCCTTTCAATTGATTGGCGGACCATATTTTGACTTCCGCGGACCACGGGTGGTCCACGGACCACTGGTTGGGAACCATAACCGTAATGGGAACTTTTGTGCCAGGTACGACACAGATTGGTGGTTTATAGGGTGTAGGGCATAATTTGTAAGTGGTTTTAAATTTTATCTTATACTTTATTTTTTCATTTGATTATTTTTTTATTTTATTTAATTTAATTTTAATTAGTTAGTATTATTAGGTATTATTCAGACATTGGGCTTATTTTTATATTGTTTTAGATTAAATAATAAAACACGCTCGAGGCACTCCAGTGATCAGCGGTGTTTGCGGATTGTTAAGCGTGACGGTGCGATGAAGGGGGCGTTCGTGTTCGAACGACCTTCACCGAGCTGGTTAATGGATCAAACACATTTTTTATGTAATTTTATAAATCATAGAATTTAATCGCATAATTATGGGTTGCCTAACAAATTTCAGTCCAGGTTTTTTTTTAATAAGTATTTCACCGGTTTGGTTAATAGATAAATTTTATTCCAATCGAAAGCATGCAGCCCATAGTATATGAAAATGTGAGGTTGCCAATTTTATTCCTGTCACCACCCTTGAGTTGCCAGGTATGAACAGGAAAAAATAGGCAACCTAACTTTTGCATATAATACGGGCTGCATACTTTCGATTGGTATAAAATTTATCTTTAAACCAAACCGGTGAAATATTTAAAAAGACAAAATAAAAAAATAAAATTCATTAAAAATATCCTTAATATATTAAATTACATAAAAAATGTGTTTGATCCATTAACCAGCTCGGTGAAGGTCTTTGTATAGCGGGATCCTCTACTATGTGGCGCGATGACCGCATAATGTGCTAGCGCCCCGCGCCTGTGTGACGGAGGCTTTAGAGTTATGTTTCGGAATTCAAAATGAAAACTTGCGAACAATTAACCCTCCTAATTAGACCTACAACTTGGCTTTGAGGTACTTTATGATAAAACTTACCGTTTTCGAGAAAAATCCAAAAAACCTAAAACTTTCACATTGAAACCCAAATAACTCCCTTAGCTCACATGGGATAAATGGGGACTTTTGACACATTATTCTTTATGGTACAACTAAGGTTTCTATAGAGATTTGGCTTTGTCGGATTTTTCTATATTTGAATTGTCTAGATTGTCCGGATTAAATACCTGATTTGTTACTCCTAGTCTGTTAAAAGAAGCAGTAATTAAGTATATGATTAATTTGTTTGATAACGTTTTTATTTTGTGAATTTAACTAATTAGTAAAATATGTATACTTAATGATTATTACTATAATTTGTTTTTTTATTTATTTTTTGAATTCATGTGCTCCGCCTACCTCTCATGGGAATACAGGCGTGAGAATATGTTTGAATTAGGATAAACTTTAAATCAGTCCCCTTTATAATATCACTACAACAATGATACATGTTGTGGTATTTAAGATTTTTATTCAACAATACACAAAATTACTTATTTCTAATTATACTCGTAATACATATACCTATTTAATACAGTCCCAAATAAAATTATCCACACACTCCATGCTAATTTTTAATTGACATATATTTAATTTTAAGTCATTAATTCTGCGATAAGATTCACATCGTCAAAATAAAAAAAAAGTATACAGTCAACTAGAGTTCCTGCTTCTTTTACTGCGGTCAGTTAAAAAAGAACTTGGACTAGATGATACTTAGTAGCTATATTCATTAAATTTAACTAAGAAAATTAGAAGGAAATTGAAATATATTTTAAAAGTGAGCTTTAAGACAATAAGCATTAGTGGTATCATCTAATTTATAAGACCTTTCCATATTGTAGTGCTATAATAGTACGAGTATACGACATCACGATGCTGACAGCGGCGGGAATCAATGTCATATTAATTGAGTTTATAGAGCCGAATGCTTTTATGGATATCGGTCGCGATTTCACAATCCGGGCAAGATCCTTTATGGATTTGTAAGCAGCAGTATCTGAAATAACCAGGTTTTTTGGTTATTAATCTTATGTCGTGTGGTGTTGGGATAGAATACCACCTCTCCATTTCTTCCGTGGATGTCGTAAGAGGCGACTAAGGGAAAAGGTTAAGGTAGGCTTTGGCATTTTCATATTGTATTCAGTTTTTTTGAGAGCAATTAGTATTCAACTTGTAAGTAAGCATACAAAAACCCCCATAATACATTTTTGAATTCATGTGGGCTGCCTAACCCTCGTGTTAATACAAGCGTGAGAATGTATGTATGTATGTATGTATGTATGTGTATAAATTGACTCCCTGTAGCTAGTTATAGCTCTTGTATTTATTAAATAAGTAATAGGATTACATACATACATACAACATACAATCACGCCTGTGTTCCCAAACAGGGTAGGAAGAGCACACGAAACGAGTCAAAGACAAAACCATGATTATGACTATATCACGGTTCCCAGCCACTACTAGCCTCGTTTTAGGTTTGCAAGGATGGAAGAGGTAGAATCGTGACAGGCTGCTAGGCTGTCGCGTAATATATACCGTAACCTATAACCTAACTAAGGAATCCTTAACCCATTCTTGGTCGCTGTGCCAATTTGGGAACACTTAAAATTAAGGGAAAAAATTAAATTTTTGACGCTAAATGTAATGTGATTGGGTACAGTTTTATAATAATAAATAAATTTCCACCTTGTCGACAATAACGTCGCTCCAAACTCTACCGAAAAGGTGAGAAAACTTGCAAAAATGCTTAAAAAATTTTTTTTTTTCTCATTCCCTGATTCTTTGTTTCCTTTTTAATTATAAAATCAACAAATTTTCGATGAAAATCTGCTAATTTCCTTTTGACCATTAATGGGTTAATCGCCTCTTACGACATCGAAATGGGAAAGTGTTATTCTAAACCCGACACCACACAGTTTAAAATACTAACCTGGCTTGAAACGTAAAGCTCGAGCTTGCTGTATGCAGAGGGCTAGACGCAGTGAATTCTTCTGCAGCCGATGCGCCTCTCGAATCACCATAAACAGCACCAGAACAGACACGACTGAGGTCGCAAGCAGTGGAATCAATTCGCAGAGCTCCCTCTTTTGACGCTTTGAAATGAAAAGTGAACCACCCATAAATACATAAGGTAAATATCACTGTGCTCGACACTGACCCAATACTTGGCACCTGCAACCTTATGTCATAGTAAGACTGGTGACAGATGGGAGTCATCTACTGGGCGTTGAGGCGTCGAGCATCGGTACTTTTACCTTACATACATCAATCGGTATTCTTTTATGGCAGGTATAGGGAGAGCACACAAAACGTTACATAGTCAAAAACCATGACTATTTCACGTTTCGTAGCCAGTTCTAGCATATTTTCTAGGTTTTAAGTAAAGAGGTACAATGAACCCATTTCCTTAGTGGCCCCTTACGACATTCACTGAAGAAATGGCTCTCCATTTCATAGACAAAATCATGACTATTTCAAGTCACTTCTAGTATATTTTTATGGTTTTAACTTGGCAGGTACAATAGTAACAGGTTCCTAGCCTGTCACTTAAAATATTCATTAACCTCTTTCCTTAGTCGCCTCTTACGACCACAACACAGGTACAGTTACAATCAGTCACGCATTAGGCATAGCCTGTAATGATACATACATACATACATATTCTCACGCCTGCATTCCCAAGAGGGGTAGGCAGAGCACATGAATAAAAAAAAATCCAGTGCCACATTTAGCAATTTCAGGGTAACCAGATGGTCAAACGTGACACTGAATTCTCAAAGGGCAGATCACACAAATAGCTTGACACAGGAAAAAATGGTATGACAATAATTTATGTTTTAGGGCTATTGAAAAAAGCTTTACTTACGTAACTTCAAATACTTACAGCGACTCCTAAGGATACCACGGCATAGAGACATACAATGTAATGTACCACAAAACAGACAACTGTAGCAGAGAACTGAAAAAAGCGCGCAATTTATTAAAAAGTAGACTTTCAAAGACAAAATTAGATTTTTTCTCGGGAGTCCCAAGGTAAAACTGGAAATATGTAATTATTGCAATAACACTAATTATTTTTAATGTGTTTTATAATGTTCCAAATAAAAACGGCATACCATTTGTGGTGACGTCTTAGATTTAGTTAAAAATGTGGGAAGATTTAACAGTTACAAATCTAATGAAATGGAGTTATAAGAAGGAAGTTACAAAACAAAACAGTTACAAATCTAATGAAGTGGAGTAAAATTTGAGTAGTTACGGTAGAAATACTTTTATTTACCTGGGCACCAAATGCTTTGCTGGAAAGGCTTGCACCCTCTTTGACATTCACGTACGTCCTACTCCACGTATGGAACATTATTTTCAAATTTTCAGTGTCGTTGTCATGTAGGTTGGGTCTGAGCCGTGATACATTTAAATTATTATAAGATGTTAACCTTTTGACATCGCGCCTGACGCAATTTAATTGTTCCGACATAAGACACAAATTGAAATATAAAAATAAATATTCCACTTGATACCGGTAATGGTTGTAAACTTTATCAAGTATCATAAAAATCATAAAAGATTTTGAAGGCGACTCGAAATGCTCATCATAGTGAATGAAAGCATGAATGACGACAATCGAGAGCGATATAAAATATGCAGCGAGTACAATGAGCATTGGTTTAGTGCACTTTTTTATCCTGTCACAATATTCAGTGTCCTTTTTGTATACAATATGGTTGGAAGTCAAGTAGTCGACTAACTGGATGAACGTCTTTGAATGGTAGCATGATGCTAATAAAGTAACGATAATTTGAAAGACCCCCAGAAACAATGGTGTATCACGCGACTTGACACCACATGTTAGTAGAACAAACGCGCATAGCGATAACTCTGCTAAAACACGAATTATAATTAGAATTTGAGCAGGAGTACTGAATTTAGCAAAATTTTTGTAAATACCAAGTACATTTTCGGCGACCACGAAATATTTATACGTTTTTGATATAGTATTACTAAAGAAAACATTATTTAGGCTCATTTTTAAACAGTTCTGACGTGGCTTCTTCTGAAAGTTGGAGTCAATATGTGAGGTAGGATTGCGCGTTTGTAGAGGTAGCTCATACTTTAAATAATTATTGGGAAGCGGTAATTTGAAAGGTTTTTTTACTTAATAAAAGTGATCAATTGCGTGTTGGCCTCTGGCAATGTTGGAATTTCCGTGTTTTTGTAAGGTTTTTATGTAATAGAGGTAACGTTTGGATTAAAATACATATAATATTACACAGGGTGTTGCTTCCAGTTCCGTTACTTGAACTTGGCTTAACACACTGCTGCGTGTCTAGATTTCATTTTATTTAGCGGCGATCTAACTTATCGATAGTATAATTTAGTTTTGGCTAAGCTTTTAATATTTTTTTTATAAATTTATGCCAGGACTAAATGATATTCTCGTTTGGTTCCATTTTCAATCAATTAAACATAGTTTAGTCTATTTATTCATTAAGATGTATTACCAGAGTATTAAGTACCACAACACAACTTTACACTACCTTATTAAGATGACTAAAAGTTATAATAAACATGATTCGAATCAATAAACAAATAAATAACTTTCCCCGATTCTGATAGAGCTACACAAAGACACAAACGAAAAACAAAATCTGAGAAGAACTTATTAAGCTATATGGGATAATACATTTTAATATTTCCGCGCATTATTTACCTCTTCTTCACAAGGAAAGAGTTGATATTATTGACGGTAAAATAATAAGAGAGTCCCAAGCAGCTGACATCGCCTCTCGGCGACGCGTAATTTGAATTCACTTTCCTTATATTAAAGAGAGCGGTTAGGCAAATAATACGCAGCATATTTTTTTCTTATTACATGTTGTAATTTTGTCTGATAGTTGTGGTTTCTACTTTGAAAGCCTTTTGCAAAATTGAACCTTAGGCCCTGCGCAAACGACAGACTATGCGTGACGGATTTTTAATCTGTGAAAATAGAACCTATGGAATTATTATGTAGTAACGCACACGACGCGCTAAAAGTCCGGCACACAATCCACGCAGACTGTCGTCTGCGCTGCCCCTTAAAGACCTGTTGTTTTTTTTAAACTTGTTATTTAAATAGGTTGTAATTTAACCGCAAAAATACAGGTCCTCGGAGAAAATGTCGCTGCATTTAAGGGTCTTTACCCACAGCAACTTTTTGCAACGATTCGGTCGTTAGGTACATGTGCGACGAAAGCGCGTTATGCATACTCATAACGATAATCGTTGCGATTAATTGTGCAAACCAATTTGCGCAGTTTTATCGATCATGTGTACGAATCGTAGTCGTCGTGTAAAGGACCTTTATGCGCCATTGTTTCTCGTATAATCATAGTTAAGTAGTTGAAAATAATGAAAGTCCCTATTCATATTTATTATTTTATGAAAAAAAAACACACGACATATTATTTATTTTAATATTTATTCTCATTTTTAAAAGTAATTCTTTAACCTGAACGTATTTATAGAACGTTGTTAGACTGAAGTGCTATTACGGTGTAGGACGTCACGATGCTGAAAAAAGTGGGAATCAACGGCATATCAACACTTATAGATCCGAAGGCTTTAATATGTATGGTTCGTGATGTTACAATGCGGATCAGATTTTTTATTGCTTTGCAAGCGCGGAGATCACCTAGAACAATAAACAAAGTTATGTCTTAATCGTAATCACAATCGTAAAATTTCCCATAACAACTATACTACACATAGGTATGTCGGCCTGTCTATCAGTATCCTTTTAAATGGCACATGGTACGTACGCTAGCACTGATATTAATACATAAAAAAACCCGTTAAAATGCAAATCCCGTGTGGTGTCGGGCATAGAATTACACCTCTCCATGTCTTCCATTGATGTCGTAAAAGGCGACTAAGGAAATAGGTTAACGTATTATGGTTTAAGCGATAGGCAATCAACCTATTATACCTCTTTCATCAATGTTTCAACTTAACATACATACCTACATAATTATTCTCACGCCTGTATTCCCAAGAGGGGTAGGCAGAGCACATGAATTCAAAAATCCAGTGCCACGTTTAGCAATTTCAGGGTAACCAACCAGATTGTTGAACGTGATATTGCAGTGACAGGTTGCTAGCCCATCGCCCACAATACACTAACCTTTTCCCAGAGTCGACTCTTACGAACACCTACGGGAAGAAAGGGGGAAGTGCTATTCTAACCCGGCACCACACGGGGCAATATTCAACTTAAACCTTTTCTAAAAGTGGCTATGAAACGTGAAAATAGTTTTGTCTATGTAACGTTTTGTTTTCTCTGACCATCCCATTCAGGAACACAAGCGTGATGTATGTAAAAAACAAACAAATTACCTGCCTCCAGACGAACAGTCAGTGCTTGTTGCAAGCAGAGGACTAAATCGTGCGCATCATTCTGCATCTGTTGCGACGCTTTTATTCCCATAAAGAGACATAACACAGATGTGAATGATATAGAAAATACTGGTAGCCCTTTGTGAAACCCCGGTTCTTGATCCTTGGAAATGAGCAATAAGTTTGATTAATAGTTGTGTGGTAAAAAAAAACAATGTTTTATTTTTGCCAATAGGTCATACAGTGTCATAGCACGTCTTTTGTTCAAGTCTACCACAGTAATAAATAATAAATAATAAATATCAGTGGACAATTTTTACACCAATCATCTAGTCCCAAAGTAGGCAATTTAATGCCTGTGTTATGGGTACTAGACAACGGATAAACATACTTATATATAGATAAACATCCAAGACTCGAAAGCAAACATTCGTATTCATCATACAAACATCTGCCCCGACCGGGGATCGAACCCGGGACCTTAAGCTTCACAGTCAGCTTCTCTAACCGCTGGGCTATCCAGCCGTCTAAAAGTGCAACAGTGCTTCGAAAAGTTCATGATTACCGAGAAGACTGGGCCGCAAGAAACTTGGCACAAAGTTTTCATTTCTAGTCAAAAACATTGTGTACAATAGCAATCACAATATGCATTATACAGGTAATAGATGTAGATAGTGTCTGAAGGTTAAATGTACTGAAGTATACGGTCCGAAAATTAATCATTTTAATTAAATATTCCATCCAATTACTTACAAATGTAAAGTATCTAAAGGTTGTGATACATTTATAATACTAAGTTTCAGGTTCGTAAGCCAAAGCTCTAGTCCCCAGTAAGTTAGATGTCGAGATTGTTTCAGTACAGTAAGTTCGTGCATCGCTACATCCAAGTAAAAGAGATACGTGAACTTGCACTACTTCAAAAATCTTGCGATCTAACTTGCCGGGGGCTGTACTAAATATTACGAGTAATAAATTGTCTATGGCTTAAAATTCCCCGCCAACGGTTCGACTTTTGACACATGTAAAAAGGAGATGCAATGCGACCATGTTGTCGGTGGTCATTGGAGTCATTCAAATCGTTAAACAACACGAAGAATGGAAATTGGTACTTGTTAAGGAAGGTAATGGAATAATCCTAATTTAAACTAGTCAATTAATTGGGTATTCACTTACCGCGAGATCTAAAGCTGTAATGGTGTACATCACTGTGATGTAATACGCCACGAAAACAAAAATCGTACAGGTAATCTGCAAGAAGAAAGCAGATACTTGATTAATAACGATGTAATTGCTGAAAACTAAAAAAATACATTAAATTGGTAAAGAACTGTAGCGACCATTGCGCCACATATCATCCAGTGGTAGAACTTCCAGAAAAATACAATTTGGTCCGTTAAAAGTCGGATCTTAAATGGAACGGAGTATAGTTTTGCCGAGCGATCTTAAACGATCTTAAGCGTAAGCGTAAGCTTTATACGTAAATAAATACCTGTAAACCAAACGCTCGGTTGAAAAGCCTCGAACATTCTTTGACGTTTATGTATGCTTCACTCCATTTTTCGATTTGTTTCTCGAACACTTCCGGGTCATTTTCATCAACATCTGATTCAAAGTTTGGTTCTTTTAAATGGTCCACAGGAATTATATTTCTAATACCACGTGTGATACATTTTAGTTGTTCTGACATCGTACGCAGATTAAAATACAGGAAAGCATATTCTACGTGGTATCGATAATGATTGTAAGTTTTATTAAAAATCACTAACGCTGTCACATGTGTAGTTAAAGATGTCGTGTAATTGATATCATTGTGAATGAAAGCAAATCAAAAGGATTGCAAAATACGCGACAAATGTGATGAACCCTATAGTAATGCTCCTTTCTATTTTATCAGAATATTTAGTGTCACCATTGTTAGCAATATGATTGGATGTCAAATAGCCAACGAAGTCATTGTAAGTTTTTGAGTGATACAATGGCAGTAGCAAAGAAACAACGGCGTGAAAATTACTCAAGAACAATGATATGTCTTTTAAAATGATGCCACTTGTTATTAATACATACACAGATAATGACAATTCTGCTAAAGTTCGAAATATAACTATGCCTTTAACGGGTGTACTCAATAAAATAAAGTTTCTGTAAACGCCGAATATGTTTTCGGTCGCTATAAAATATTTAAAGGATTTTGGTTCGATTTTAAAGAAAACGTCTCCGACCATGTTTTAAAGCGATTAAGGCGAACAGTAGTCTTGTAATGGTCTGTGTCATTGTGTTAGATTGGATGTTATTTGCTTGTTGGCAAAATGAAAATACAAACGCTTGAAGTAATACGCTGAAAGGGACGTTTTAACAAAAAGTTATATTCAAGGAAGAGTCGGTATTTATTCATATTTACTCGTAGTTTTTGCCTGCTACTTCGTTCTTGTCATTTTGGTACTATTCTATAACACATGCTAGCCTAATAAATTAAGGTTAATTAAGGTAAGAACCTCGGAATCCGAGATACCCAGCTGGAAGTTTTGTAAATATTTGCATATTGAGGCCCTAAAAGTTGTCTCAAAACCTACATATTCTAGGGTGTGAGCGACTATTAAATTTCAAGGTCAAAAGTCACAAAAATCTGTTTTTTGCGCTTCTTTTGTAAATATCTCATTTCCTATGGATTTTTGCTATTTGTGTTTCTTATCAATATTGTAGAATACAAAATTCTCTACAAGTTCTGTTTTTTATTTTTTTTATACGGTGAACCGATTTCGAGATAGAGGGCGGAGAGCGCGCGGTCATAACATCACTTTGGGTCGACCGGTCTCCGATCGAAAACGCGCCATTATATACTTGATGAACTATCGATAGATCAATGATTATAAATATTTGATTAGTTAAATCAATGTGGCTTTGGGTTGGCTGCTGACTGTCTTCGTTTTTTGGCGTAAATTAGAAGATGTGTCCCTCTACCCTGGATTTTTGCAATTATAGTTGATTTTTTTCTATGTACCAGACCAGCAGGTTTTCGATTTTTGACGTAAAATGAGGTGACCCACTAAGTTCAATATTTTTTGTAAAGGAGGAATGTCGATTTCGACAGTAGTTTGGTTGGGCTCTAGTGCTTTCTAATCAGGGTCACCAGGTACTCCAGATCTTCAATTATCTCAATTTTTATATTTTTCCCTTTATGTAGTCATTAATCCCTAATTCTGTACCAAATTTCAGCTTTGTGAGTTTATGGGAAGTAGGTACTAGTTCTATTTTGATGATCATGAGTGAGTGAGTGAGTGTCGAAATGCGAAACTTTGCTTTCGTTTAACTTCGGTACTAAATGACCTGCTGATTTGAAATTTTGTATTTTAAGTATGTAATTATAGCTTACTAGATGACAAAAATTTCAGCGTTCTGGTCTTATCCAGAAGTGCTCAAATAGGTGCCTGAAAACGCAGCGAAATGGATCCAGTAAAGGATGGAACGGCAGTGCTTGCTTCGCGCTCGACTTGGTGGGGGCACGGCCGTGCCCCCGACCATCAACTTCTGCAGCATTTTGAAGTTTTACAATATCTGTGTCGTTTTGGCCATCGAAGTACCCAAGGCCTTAAGTGATGCTGTGACCGCGCGCTCTCCGACCTATATCTCGAAAACGGTTCACCGTATAAAAAAAATAAAAAACAGATCTTGTAGAGAATTTTGTATTCTACAATATTGATAAGAAACACAAACAGCAAAAATCCATAGGAAATGAGATATTTACAAAAGAAGCGCAAAAAACAGATTTTTGTGACTTTTGACCTTGAAATTTAATAGTCGCTCACACCTTAGAATATGTAGGTTTTGAGACAACTTTTAGGGCCTCAATATGCAAATATTTACAAAACTTCCAGCTGGGTATCTCGGATTCCGAGGTCATTTCCTAACCTTATTAGACTATGCGTGCATTTTGACGTGACAACGTCTTATAATTCGATGGAGCCGGGTGCACGCACAATAAACATGACGTATACGGCGTTACCTCGATGACGTCTATTTGAGGCGTCCCATTAAACCAATTACGTTGCAGAAAGTTTATCAGAATTCTAACTCCAATTCTCAGCTTTCGATAGCTCAGTTGGTATATCGGTGGACTATAAAGTCATAGGTCACTGGTTGAAATCCGGTTCGAAGGATATTTTTGTATTTTATTTTTTAATGCATGCTATAAAATATGCTAATTATATTATAATATTGAATATAATAGAATAGAGAATATAGTTTACTGACGATAGTTGAACGTGACAACGTCTTAATTAAAATTAATCAATTACTACAGTATATTCAAACGTGTCATCGCAATTTAGAGGTAGCTTTTTATACTTTTTATTAAAAAAAATTTTTTAGCTCGCATACCAATTATTTTAAATTAATTTCAACGCTATCTAGCGGCAAACCCGTGAACTCACACAACCCAGACCTAGCCTACCTTATGCCGTATACGATTCGACACCTTAAAGACTTACCATACGTCATAAGAAAATACTGATGGAATGGTTCCATTTTTCAATAGGTTTTTTTTAATTTAATTTAATTTAATTTTGAATGAATTACTACAGTATATCAGAATATACTGTAGTAATTCATTCAAATTTAATTAAGACGTTGTCACGTTCAACTATCGTCAGTAAACCGACTTTACAGACCCGTCCCATATATTTTTTTAATCTATGTATGTACCTATATCTTGAGCTCATCGGGCCGCTTTATTGGTTACAAAAGAATATACATAAAGCTGTATCTATCAAATTAAATATGTTATAATTTACTGTTTGATTCAAACCTTACAAAATTAATAAACGTAGTACATAGGTAAATCAGAATGGTATCAAAGGAAACGCATTTCAATGTACCGCACAAACATCGATTTTATTTGATTTTCGTAAAATATTATTAATCAAATACTTATCACAAAAGTTATATTTGTAAAGAAACTGAACTTTTTACAATTTCATCAATTAATGTTTTACCAATAAATTTTATAATTAATCAGGAAAAGGAAAAGGGAAACCTTCATAAATTTAAATTTTATCGCATACTTTTCAATTATTCTTCCAGATTCAAACAGTGCATTGAAAATATTGACAAATCTTTATTTTGAAACAAAACGGATTTTTGACGGTACCTACGGTGAAGACACGTTGAAAAAAAATCGCAGGGTATATTGAAATCACAATTCAATGGTTTACATTTCGTCTTTATACCCGTTTCCCGCTCTGTAGACTCGTATTATTATGACGGTCTCTCACCTTAAATTATTAGAAAACTATTAACACTTTCGTTTCAAACTGCGATATTCAAAAACAACGAATTGTTCCGAAACTTTTGCTTTCGAGTGTATTTACATCGATATTACAATAACAATTTACAAGTATTCTTCGTCAAAACAAATGAAAAAAAAGCCGGTAAAGTATAGTTTTCTATACATAGAAAGAAAATTTCAGAAAGAGTAATTAATATTGGTAATAGTGATGGCATTAACTTATTGCTTCATATTTCTAGATACTTAGTTAATGAATTGTCAATAGTAACAACTAACTGTCAAGTTTTATTTTGTTTGTTCTACTTGCGTTTATTTTGCGTTATATTTTAGCAGGTAAACGAAATATCGTCGCCCCCGGGGAATAAAATGGTAATAGGAAAAAGTAAATTTTACAGGAAAAATAAAAAACCGATTTTACTCTATATCTTTAGTTATACAAAGAATTCAACAACGAGTTATATATCAAACTAATGGAGATTTTAAGGGCGTGTGCATGTCATAATTCATTTATTTTTACCTATCTTAATTTATTTGTTATTAGCCGAAATATACATTACCGAAAATATGTGCTTGAAATATTTT